>CM041296.1:73121308-73331308 GCA_023052935.1 Piezodorus guildinii
ATGCATGGCTCTTGTAGACACTCTGTTCACAGCGAAAACCATTTGAATCACTTGTCATTCACTACCACATCAAAAGAAAATTCTTCTGGCACGGCCCGTGCTCCTTGTCGTACGTTTAGATGAACGACATATCGTTCCTTGCTCCAGAAACGAGGCGCCCTGAACTGAAAGATTGTGAAAGCCAGTAAATATAGAAACCTGTTACGATGCCTAATGTGGACTTCCGATTTAGGAATCCTCGTATTAGTTATGAAACCTAAGAATGCCTTGTTCGGCTTGAAGAAATGCATCCAGTGGCTGATTCCTCCACGTACGTCAGTCTGGAATGATCCTCTGGATAAACACGACATATCTTACAAAAAGCAATGAAAGGCATGCCGTGGCGTGCTGATAGTATATAACCCTTTAAAATGTTAATATTAACCTACAATAAAGCAAAAAAAATAATAAATTACATTTTAAAACAATTTCTCCTTTTATTATTTCCTTCTCTCGCTTATTTCTCTTATTAATTCATATATATATATATATATATATATATATATATATAAATTAAATATAATAATAATAATCATAAGAATTATCTGCTATCAGCAACTATATTACACTCCGCTTCAATATCGAATCTCTAGCATATATAATAAAAATAACAAAGTAAGATAAAATAATAAAAAAATAAAAGATTAGAATAAAAAAAGCACACCCATGTCCTTCCAGCGATCCCTGTTTTACCTGCTATGAGTAAATGTGATGGTGTATCATTCCCAGTGAGTCAAGAACTGTTCTCTGCTATCCTTGCTACGTCCTTGACATCGACACCAATATCCTTCATGAAGTTCCTTGTTGAACTAGGGACAGTTCCGCGGGCTGTGTACCATAGGAGTGTCTCTCGCTTAAGCTCTAGCGCGACTTTTCCTTGTGGAAAGGTATACATTTTTCGTAGATTTCTCTCTTTTTCCTTTCCACTTTATTTGCCTGTTTATATAATGTCGTTGGATTCGTATCCCACCGTGGGATCCAGAATAATAGCTGAATTTCCAGTCTCAGGGAATGCCACGATATCCACGTATCGCGTGGATCCATTCTTATCCACACAGTATACTTCTTCGAAGCAGGCATTTTTTGTAAGAAGCCTCATTAACTCATCTTCACTTTGTGATGTCGGAGTGTTATCAGGAGGGAGTTGTTGGAACATTTCCCCAGCACGTGAGCTGGTATTTCTGGCAAAATCTATTTAATAATATTATTTTTTTACATATAGTGGTTTAAGTGGAGTCTTTTATCTGTAACATAAATTGCCTGCCTGTTAGATTTAAAATTTGTGATAAAGGAAGAGAAGGCAAAGCTTACATTAATGGATTTTGCGGTGACTGAGTGAGGCTTACCAGAGTGTCTTGGACTTTCGCCAAACCAAAGTGAATAAAAACGAGTGAGAGATTTGTTCATTATTTGTTTCTTTTCTTGATTGGTTTAAAATAATTTCCTTCATATCGGGTGAGTTTTTCTCATATATCTTTGTAACTATGGATAAGAAAAAAAAAACACATGCAATATTTCTCTTAATGTAGACGAAGTGATTCCCGTTTGTAAAATTGAAAAGGACAATTAAGCAAAGAATACAGAGTTGATAGGTTTGCCAAAGATAACAGATACAGACCTTTTAAGAACAAAAAGAGAAGAAAGGAAGGAGGGGAATGATGGACAACTGGAGAGCACGAAAATAATGAACCATTGGTGGAGTTTCCTTCTGTCTATCTGATGGACCCCATTTGGTCTCCCAACTTCGGCTATCATGGTTATCTTTTTTTTTTTTTTTTTCATTTTCAGCGTTCCTCTTGTATTTTTAGATCTGAAGTAAAATATTTTGTATAACCTTATAAAATAATTGAAATTAGTTATAATTCTGATACACAGAATGTTAAGAACTTAGAGGAAGATATATGAATATGCGTGATAAAACTAAGATATGTAGTCATTGAATAAAAATGAATTATGAATTTGTCTTTAATATATTTTTATTAACCATTATTTCTGATTATTAATTATAAACGAGGAGCTGCTGTGCTGTAAATTATAACGTGATTTTATGCTATGTGGCTAATCGGACGATGCCAAAGTGGGAGTACTAAATTTCGGTATTCCGTACATAAATCTAGATTTTATGATCCTATGGATCTTTACCGAGTTCCTTACATCGCAAGGGTTAGGTCCGCCATTTTACGTTATCTCTGAAGGACGGTACAACCAATTTTTTACTCCCTTTGAAAACTCCTAGAACTATTTGCCGTGTTCAGATGATTGAACCTTGGTGATAAAAGGCACCAATGCTAGACACAACACCACTTGTGAGCCCAAGCGTGGCTTTGCGCATTGAAGTGAAGCAGAGGTCTACTTTTATCTGAATTTTATGTTCGAATACGGTAGTAGCTGAATAGTTGTTTATTCTCGTATTCCAGCTGAAGGATGACCCTAGAGGGGCTCACACATCTTCCGTAAAGTGGGTACCCGATAATAGGAGATAAGATCTTTGGAGTATCGCATGCTTAGCATTGTTTCGGAAAAGTAGTTCATAAAAAACATGGTATAAAGAGACCCTTTGTCTTGTAAAATTCACTATTAAATTTTTCACAAATATCTATCTTAAATATATTTGTAAGATATATTTTTCGCCAATCCCAGAAAAAATTATTTTATTTTAAAATTTTTAACGTTTCAGCCTCTAGGTCCGTTTAAAGTATCTATCATCTATAATTACTCAATATAAAATGTTTCAACCCCTTCATAATCAGTCAGCTTAAAATCATTTATAGTTTACCAGCTAAAGGATAGAGCTTGTAAATTTTTAAATAAAATTATTTCTTTTGAGATTGTCCAAAAATATATCTTAAAATTATTAAACGAAAAGAAGAAGCAGAATTATATATATGTGTGTCATTTACTTCTGACCTACTTTTTGTTATTTTCGTTTGATGATAGGTTAAGAATATGTAGTTTTGAGTGTGTAGGGAGTTCAGAATTAAAATATGTATGCCTATTTCGGGCTAGTTCTGCGATAAAAAACCGATTATTGTCAAAATAAATATTTTATGAAAGACTTAGGATTGTAAAGATAAAATGCGAGAGTACTTAGATGACTTAATAGAGTATCAATGCTCGATTTTATACGTCGCAATAGGTTTGATAATGGTAACGTAAATGAAATTTTCTTATCAGCTGATTTAAAAATCTGTCACGTAATTGTTATAGTAATCCGTATCTATGAGCAATTTCTTATGGACAATTGATGATTAATTACAATGATGTATTTTTTAAATAATATATTTCGTTTGATTTTGGGTTTCTTTTTTAAATTATTGAATCATCGATTATACAAAATGACACAAATATACCAACTGTAAATTTTTACATCCACGACAGATATAACACGTTACATACATCGACACTAACCACCCCTGAATCAACTCGTACACTTTCTTTCTATCTTTTACCGGGCCGAACGTAAAGAAGACTTAAAAGAAGATGGCCGAGTAATCTGATGATTGAATTATTAATTAAAATTTATTTGCAGGACGCTGATCATGAAAACCATAATAAATATTATTCACTAGATGAGCTGCTGCTTTTGCGTTGGTACGCATATATATATATATATATATAATATATATATATATTATATATATATATATATATATATATATATATATTACACATATATAAAACATTGAGTTAATATTCCTTGTGAGAATGGAGGTTAAAGATTTTATCTCAACAGCGTACGTGATTGACGAAGGAATGGGGTCTGAAAACAATAAAAGAAATTACCCAGATCAATAAGTTATTTCATCACTGCTTTCTGTAGAAAATAATGAGAAAAAGAAAATCCGACAGAGGCAGTATACATACCTCACTTTTTATTATTATCGGAATTGTTTCTTCATAAGAAAATTCCATTTCCCGCGACTTCTATATCCTTTTGTTGTGAGTAAAAATAACATTGTTTTTATTCTATTTTTTAATAAAATAAAGAGTTACATTGATATTCAATGAAAATATTTATTGTATAATAAATAATCTAATAATATAAGTTATTATCTATAGCGACCACTGAGTTTTATCCTTTTTTCATGACTTTCCATTATCTTATACAGTTTAGTATGTAAGATAATATTTTATCTGAAATCTTCATCTTTCAAGAGTATATTATAGCATATATATTACTTTTCTTATGTTCTACAGAAGAAAAAAAAAATTACTCTTTTATCCTTTAGTTCAATATGAAATCAGTTCAGCGTATATTTACTTGTATCAATGTTAACAAGATGTTATGGTTATTTTTTTCGAATCTACAAAATAAAGTGTACTTTGGTGGAAAAAACATTAACATATCTGCATTCAAGTCGTTTCAAATTATTGCAATCGGAATGAAAAACCTGAATGATATTAACGTGTACATCGCTTTAGCGAGTTAAATGGAAATTGTTAAAGCCGTTTCAAGAAAATGGTAAGAAGGCGAAAATAGAGTGTTTAAAATGGCTATCCTGGTTCACCAGTTAATGTTCAAAAAGTTGCTGTAACATCTCAGGACAAAAATTACAAAACATGAAATTTCAGTTTTGTACGAGGTAGAATTAGAACACAAACACACACACACCAGAAGCCTAGAAGACTTACAACCAGAAGCCTAAACATCCACTCACACTAGATAAATTTGTTCCTTTGCACCTGATGGTGGCATTTTAGCCGAAACGTCGTGCATTGATTTTTAATAAAAGAGGTGGTGAAGTGTAAATAAACCTCCAATTTTATTCATAGAATTTGACCTTCACCTTAAATAATCTACACCTTATTAATCCATTCTTTCTTTTCACTTTCACTTGTCTATTTATGATATATATGTGTTTGTGTTCTAAGTCTAGCTCGTACAAAACTGAAAATTCATATTTTGTAATTTTTGTCCTGAGATGTTACAGCAAGTTTTTAAACATTAACTGGTGAACCAGGATAGCCATTTTAAACCATCTATTCTCGCCTTATTACCATTTTCTCGAAACGGCTTTAACAATTTCCATTTAACGCGCTAAAGCGATGTACACTTTAATATAAATTGGAGGATGATTTACACTTCACCACACTTTTATTAAAAATCAATGCACGACGTTTCGGCTAAAATACCATCTGGTGTGAGTGGATGCTTAGGATTCTGGTTGTAAGCATCCACTCACACTAGATGAATTCGTTCCTTTGCACCTGATGATGGCATTTTAGCCGAAACGTCGTGCATTGATTTTTAATAAAAGAGTGATGAGGTATAAATCAGCCTCTTATTTTATTCATAGAATGAATTAATATTAGCTAACAATAAACATAAAACCTTTTCCATTTATCCTAAAGTAATGGAAAAAACGATTCCGTTTCATAATTCCTTATCTCGTCGTCCAGTTCATCCTTGATGGAATAATTAAAATTACAAAGCTATTAAATTGTGTCCTCGTGATTGTAATTTAATGCATTTCGTTTCAATTGAAACAAGCAATCTTCATTAAAATATTATTGTAAGTTGTAATTTTTTTCTATTTAAGTAAAATAGTTAGTGATTGCTAATTTTTTTCATTAAAATAAAGTAATTCGATTCAAGTAGTGGCCATCACAATAGAATGTTTAGGTTTCTAGTCTGTCAGAAAATAAAATTCTTTGCAATGCAGAAAGCAATTAAAATACTAATGCTTATGTCAAGAAAATTATAAAAAATAAATTTAAACATAATTTTTGTAGCTATTTTTTATAATATGATAATCAAATGTTCTATATTGGCTGAAATAATACCAAATTGTTTTAAAGAGCGTTTCAAATAACATGTATTCATAACTTTGTTATGATTTTTTTATAATAGAAAATTGTTCATTTTAGAGTGATTGAAATTGTTTTGTTCTTAAATATTGACATTTTCGTAATAAAAAAAAAATTGTATCGATTAATTTCGGTCAGTTAAATAAGGACAATGATAATGGTACTTTGAATGTTCATTTATTAGATGTCTAGAAAAAACAAAGTTAATCTGAATTAAACTAAAATGGAAGAAAATTATATTTGAAGAAGAAAGACAAAACCAAATAAAAATAAAACACAAAATTAATAGTAAATTGACATCCTAAACGCTTAATATTTAATATAAGTCTAAGAAAAGATAGTTAGTACAAGCTCTTGCTCCCTCCCCCTCTCTTGTAGAGAGAAAAGCCGGACCCCAGAGATCTTAGAGCTTTAATCTTTACCAAATCCATTGTTTGCAAGCATATCAATTTTAAATAAAAGAAAGAAGATACAACATTAATTTAGAAAAAAGCTAATGAACAAGAAACTACCGCTTACTACAACACTTATTGACAAATGTTCAAACCTTCCTCTCTATCACAAAAATATCATTTACGTCACTATTATCAGGCCTATTTGGGCATATGAAATTCAGCTTCGGGACGCTATTAAACCATCTATTGTCTTTAGCGTTCAATTCTTATCATCCTAAGACCTTCTCAAAATCTTTAATACCCCACATTTTGTCCAAAATCGGATCGTCCGTAGTGATCATAGTATCCTGTTTATTATTTTTCAACCTGGCCCGAAATTGGTAAACTGTTTCCATTCCAAACGCCGCTTGTATCTGTATGTATCTTCCTTACATATTCCTGATAATCCTTTGAGACTATAGAAAAGAAGGTAGCCTGGGGACATACTCTCTTAGAAAATTTATTTAAATGCTAGTAATGACAGGGATCACTTGTAGCTGGGTGGCTAGCATAACAGCCTTGTATGCCAAAGGTCACGGGTTCAAACCCGCAGGTGGTCCTAGGATTTTTTAATGGGAGTAAAAAATCCTTGGTTATGCCGTCCTTCTGAGAGGACGTTAAAAGGTGGTCCCGAGCCTGTGCGATGTCAGGTACTCGTTAAAGATCCCTATCTTAATAAAACCTGGATAGGCAAAATTTAGGACTCCCACTGTAGCATCGTCCGATCAGCCATAGTAGCATAAAGTGACGTTAAAATAAATAAACAAACAAACAAACAAATGCTAGTAATGGGTAGTTCTATCTTAAACAATTTTCATGAAATTTATTCTTAATGCAAATTTATTTATTTTATTTGTACTTTGTTATATTTTAATTAATTTAGTTGGGGCGTGGTAGCTGAGTGGGTTAGCGCGTGTCTCTGTGAACCATATGACCAGTAAAGTGACATAAAATAAATTATGAGTTCGTGTCTCGGTGCCCACTTTTAAATCTGCATTAATTCCCCGCCCTCTTCCCCTGACCCGAGAAAACCCCCTAGGGCCAAGTATGGTGAGTTGAAAAAAAATTAATTGTAATTTACAATAAATAATAATGAAAAAGCTAATATTGTAACTTAAAAACAATATCGCTTATAAGAGTATTTTGTTTGCTCTTAAAGATATAAAAATTATAATAAATAATGGATGCTTATCCTGTAAACTTATGTTTATAATAAATAAATATTGTTTTATAGTTTATTTATTTTCCAAATTTATTTTGTTAAAAGTTTCTTTTTCTTAAAGTTAATGTTATATTTTTTAAGATTGATTAGGTGGTATATTATAGAATTATTGTCTAGCGGCATATAACGCAGGCCATTTTCTAAAAATGTGGTTTGGGAACGCCTGGTTTTAATTTTATTTTTCTCATTGTGCTTTGGAGATATACTGTGGATTATTATTCTGTATTAAGGGTTACCGAGTCAATGATAGCGAAATTAGATATATAGTGACCAAATAATAATAAGATGAAAACCTTACATTATTAAATACCTTAAAAAAAATATATTTTTGAATCCTCCACAATATAGTATCAAAAACTTATTTGTTATATTTTTCTTAAGAAGTTTAACCGAGACTCGACTTACAAAAAATGTTGGATCTAACGACTCGATTATTCTGCTTGAGGATTTCTGCCTGTAGCATTTTGTATTCAAATGTCCTTAGGATGAACCGGCTACAAGAGGCTTGTCTAAAGCCTTCCTTAGCTCAACAAAGATTTTTAATCAACATTCAGATATAAACTTTAGAAATTAAGCCTTCAGCTAGACATGATTTTTAATAATAAATAAGAAAAAAAGTTAGAATGAAGTTTATTTAAAAATATCATAAGAGGTTTTGTCTGCATTTGCTCTATTTTGTTCTATCTCCGTCGTAAATTAACTTTTCCTTTTTTTATGTTTATTTATTTAGCTTTGATAGAAACTTAGGTATAAATGACAACCTACTCATAAAATTATATATTAGTAAGTCTTTTTTTTGTTGAGAAAACTTATGCATTTTAAATAAATCGTAAAAAAATAAGGAGATTTCTTTATCATTGATATTAAAATAATTAATTAAAGGGTTGAAATGTCTTTCCTGATACAAAAGGCGGTTAACAAGAATTCTGACCGCTTCAGATGCTGTTTTATTTTGAATAAAATAGTGAGATAAATTTCCCAACAAATATTATTAACTTGGCAAAAAATTGAAATTTTTAGTCCGCAAAAATGCTTTATTTTATTTCCTTTACACTGTGGCAAACTAAGAAGCACTAAAGTCAAAGCTTACAGGAATTAGTTCCTGGAAATTTAAGGTACTGTCTGAAATAAACATTTAACATGACCCGGATACTGTCAGATTTAAGAAAATAGCAAAAACATATTCAAGGTTATAATAATAAAATGTCGTGCTATCATAATTTTCGTCAAATTATTACGTTAAAAATTACGTAAAAACAAGTTTATTTTAAAAAAAAGAACAGAAGTTCGTAGAGATTACTCATGATCTATTCAACAGACATATCAGGATATATCATGTTTTATTCTATATGTTATGTTTTAAACGGTTGTGCAAGGAGGTAATGGAGTCAGGATCCTTTATATTTAGGTGAAAAATAAGTTCGTAGTGTTTTTCATTATTCAATTTAATCCTTTCTGTGTTTATTAAATCATATTTACTTGGCCAATGATGTTTACAATTCTAAAAAAAGATTAGTTAAGGTGCTTTTATAAATCAGTTTCAACCGAGATTCCTTATCTTTCAGTGGTATTTTTCTTACTAAAAAAATAAAATCATTTTCCATTTAACGAAAATCCGCTGCACAGACGGCTGAGAATATTTTCAGGAAGCTTCATTTAATATTTCACATTTAAATAAGCAATTATTAACTTTCATTTACAAAACTTATTTTTTCAATTTTAATCACATTATTTTTCAACGTATTGGAGTTTTGTATCCATTCACAAGACTGTTGTTTCCATTTTATACACTTATCATCACATATTTTTTTCATTATATAACTTACTGTTATTTGTCCTGATGATGTCTATTAGCTGATAAGTGATAACAACAGTCTTGAGAATGAGGACAAATCACCGAAACGATGAAAAATAATAAGGTGGAAATCGAAGAGAAATATATTTTATAAATGGAAGTTATTGACTGCTCATTTGAATATGAAAATTGTTAGCGCTCGGGTCGTCTGTTCAAGTTCTTGAAGGACAGAATTAAAAAAAAAAAAAAAAAAAAAACCTGAAAGATGGCAAAATGTAATATATCGAAATGGGGCGTATATAAAAATTTAAAAATATTTACAGGAATCTGAAGTTTTTATTAAAATCACCAGTAAAAACGCTACGTAGTTATTTTACAACCCAATATTATAGTACTTGATGTACTTGTATGTTAACTTTCGTTGTCTTATAGTAATACCCTTGAATGAGTTATACATACTATATATTCTTTAATAAAAAAAAAAAACTTACAGAAGTCCCTTAATTTAGGACGAAGGTAAAAAATAAAAAATTAATATTCATATTTTTGCCTATTGTTCGTTGCACAATGCATCGCTGAGATAAAGTAGGTAAGAAGTCCCAAAAGGAGAGAGCTAAAATTGATGACGGGATGATCCCCTTTGGAGCACTGTCCGTCGTCGAGGGGGCGAGATGCCCAGACGTGAGCTGTGAGGCCATCTCCTCCCCCATAAATACTGGGTTCTCATAACTCACCAACCCCCTCCTTCGTCCTCCTTCACCTCCTATCGCTCCATGGATTATCAAAGCAACCAACCGGTTACTAATCCAACAATGGATATGAACGGCTCATTGTTGAATGATATTGCTAAAGTATGCTTTTTTTTTAAGTTAAAACTGCTTCAAGAAAGTTAAGCGATTTTTGAGAGACAAAACTCTTGCTAGTTAGCGTTAGCCAACTGTGACATGCTACATCAGCGTTAATTCATTTATACAATGATTATAAGTGTCCACTGGAAATAGTTTTAATTTTAATGTCTAAAGATGAATGTTTATTATTTATATACACTTATTGTACATTCCAATGAGGTATAAATTAAAAGTAACAAATTTTGTCAGTGTTTAAACAATATGCGGTGACTTACAAGTGTATTTTCATAATTCGTTATGAGCAGTACAATTTTACGGGATCTCCTTTAATCGAAGTAGTCTGAATGTCACAGGTATAAGTCCAAGAGAATACATGTTTATGAGTAGTATAGGAGGCGAGTTTCGGATAATGATTAGTGTGGGCTAAGACGCGCTGTAGCATCCTTCAATCAGCTACAGCGCAATGTGGCCTTAAATGTTTTTGAGCCTGAACAATAATTTTTTTTTAATTGTAATTTAGAATTAAATTAAAATGAAACGAGGAAAATATATTTTATGTATATGTTATTGATTAAAAACGTAGTAATTGTCTAGATAAGAGTGCCCCTGCTGCCCTCTAGAGAGGTCCGTTCGAACCAGCTACCGGGTTTATTGTTGTTTATCGTGAGGCGTCTCTTTATCCATCTTTTTTTTCTTTTTTTTTTTTTTTTTTTTTTTTTATTAAGACATCGCTTTGTCAAAATACCAGAAATCGTCATCATCACCAGAGATAGTCGCCTACTCTGCGTATTGAAGCAACATCGTCGTATGCACCAGACTTCGAGTAGCAATGTCCGGCATAAAACTAAAGTTAATCACCTTTTTTAAACCTCATTATTTGTTTTAATAATTATAGATTCATAGTGTAAATAAAAACCCAAAAACATAATTTTTTTTTTTTTTTTACATTTTGTTTTAATCCAAGGGTTGTTTTTTATTAATCAAAATTATGTTTTTTTTTATATATTGTGAATTTTCCCGTTTTAAAATTAAAGTTTTAGATATTTTTATTTTTGTTCAATTATTACTTTTACTTACCTATATATGAAATATATACTAAGGGAAAGTATTGCAATCGTGAAAACGTTTGAATTCCTATTTTCAACGGAAATACACGTATTATGGTCCCCAAAATACAAACAGAGTCCAAATAACCAAGCCCCGCAAAAATGTCTGTGTGAGTGGTAACTCCCGTGCAAAAACAAAATGTAAAAAAAAAAAAAAAATTATGTTTTTGGGTTTTTATTTACACTATGAATCTATAATTATTAAAACAAATAATGAGGTTTAAAAAAGGTGATTAACTTTAGTTTTATGCCGGACATTGCTACTCGAAGTCTGGTGCATACGACGATGTTGCTTCAATACGCAGAGTAGGCGACGATCTCTGGTGATGATGACGATTTCTGGTATTTTGACAAAGCGATGTCTTAATAAAAAAAAAAAAAAAAAAAAAAAAAAAAAGAAAAAAAAGATGGATAAAGAGACGCCTCACGATAAACAACAATAAACCCGGTAGCTGGTTCGAACGGACCTCTCTAGAGGGCAGCAGGGGCACTCTTATCTAGACAATTACTACGTTTTTAATCAATAACATATACATAAAATATATTTTCCTCGTTTCATTTTAATTTAATTCTAAATTACAATTAAAAAAAAATTATTGTTCAGGCTCAAAAACATTTAAGGCCACATTGCGCTGTAGCTGATTGAAGGATGCTACAGCGCGTCTTAGCCCACACTAATCATTATCCGAAACTCGCCTCCTATACTACTCATAAACATGTATTCTCTTGGACTTATACCTGTGAAATTCAGACTACTTCGATTAAAGGAGATCCCGTAAAATTGTACTGCTCATAACGAATTATGAAAATACACTTGTAAGTCACCGCATATTGTTTAAACACTGACAAAATTTGTTACTTTTAATTTATACCTCATTGGAATGTACAATAAGTGTATATAAATAATAAACATTCATCTTTAGACATTAAAATTAAAACTATTTCCAGTGGACACTTATAATCATTGTATAAATGAATTAACGCTGATGTAGCATGTCACAGTTGGCTAACGCTAACTAGCAAGAGTTTTGTCTCTCAAAAATCGCTTAACTTTCTTGAAGCAGTTTTAACTTAAAAAAAAAGCATACTTTAGCAATATCATTCAACAATGAGCCGTTCATATCCATTGTTGGATTAGTAACCGGTTGGTTGCTTTGATAATCCATGGAGCGATAGGAGGTGAAGGAGGACGAAGGAGGGGGTTGGTGAGTTATGAGAACCCAGTATTTATGGGGGAGGAGATGGCCTCACAGCTCACGTCTGGGCATCTCGCCCCCTCGACGACGGACAGTGCTCCAAAGGGGATCATCCCGTCATCAATTTTAGCTCTCTCCTTTTGGGACTTCTTACCTACTTTATCTCAGCGATGCATTGTGCAACGAACAATAGGCAAAAATATGAATATTAATTTTTTATTTTTTACCTTCGTCCTAAATTAAGGGACTTCTGTAAGTTTTTTTTTTTTATTAAAGAATATATAGTATGTATAACTCATTCAAGGGTATTACTATAAGACAACGAAAGTTAACATACAAGTACATCAAGTACTATAATATTGGGTTGTAAAATAACTACGTAGCGTTTTTACTGGTGATTTTAATAAAAACTTCAGATTCCTGTAAATATTTTTAAATTTTTATATACGCCCCATTTCGATATATTACATTTTGCCATCTTTCAGGTTTTTTTTTTTTTTTTTTTTTTAATTCTGTCCTTCAAGAACTTGAACAGACGACCCGAGCGCTAACAATTTTCATATTCAAATGAGCAGTCAATAACTTCCATTTATAAAATATATTTCTCTTCGATTTCCACCTTATTATTTTTCATCGTTTCGGTGATTTGTCCTCATTCTCAAGACTGTTGTTATCACTTATCAGCTAATAGACATCATCAGGACAAATAACAGTAAGTTATATAATGAAAAAAATATGTGATGATAAGTGTATAAAATGGAAACAACAGTCTTGTGAATGGATACAAAACTCCAATACGTTGAAAAATAATGTGATTAAAATTGAAAAAATAAGTTTTGTAAATGAAAGTTAATAATTGCTTATTTAAATGTGAAATATTAAATGAAGCTTCCTGAAAATATTCTTAGCCGTCTGTGCAGCGGATTTTCGTTAAATGGAAAATGATTTTATTTTTTTAGTAAGAAAAATACCACTGAAAGATAAGGAATCTCGGTTGAAACTGATTTATAAAAGCACCTTAACTAATCTTTTTTTAGAATTGTAAACATCATTGGCCAAGTAAATATGATTTAATAAACACAGAAAGGATTAAATTGAATAATGAAAAACACTACGAACTTATTTTTCACCTAAATATAAAGGATCCTGACTCCATTACCTCCTTGCACAACCGTTTAAAACATAACATATAGAATAAAACATGATATATCCTGATATGTCTGTTGAATAGATCATGAGTAATCTCTACGAACTTCTGTTCTTTTTTTTAAAATAAACTTGTTTTTACGTAATTTTTAACGTAATAATTTGACGAAAATTATGATAGCACGACATTTTATTATTATAACCTTGAATATGTTTTTGCTATTTTCTTAAATCTGACAGTATCCGGGTCATGTTAAATGTTTATTTCAGACAGTACCTTAAATTTCCAGGAACTAATTCCTGTAAGCTTTGACTTTAGTGCTTCTTAGTTTGCCACAGTGTAAAGGAAATAAAATAAAGCATTTTTGCGGACTAAAAATTTCAATTTTTTGCCAAGTTAATAATATTTGTTGGGAAATTTATCTCACTATTTTATTCAACAAAAAGTCCCGTGAAACTGAAATTTCATTTTTAAGGCAGCTATACGCCCGAGACGTAACAGAAACTTTTTCATTAAAATCAGCTAACCAAAAGATGTACTTTATACTATACATTTTGCACCTTTTTTTCTCATTTTGATTTTCTCAAAAACGGCAATAACGATTTTGATTAAGCTCTATATATCGATATAAAATTTGATGGACTGTTATATGACGTAGGTTTCAATCTGATTAAAATAGTTTCACAGGGCTTAAATGCCGATATTTTAAATTTTCTTCCTTCAAAGTACTTTAAATTTTGTAGATACTAAAAATATAACAATAAAAGCTTGTTATCCACGATAAAAAACAGGTAATATATAACTTGAACGAATTCGATCTTTAGCTAAAGGAGAAAACTGCCAAAAAAAAAAAAATAAATAAAATTAATGCAATTTTCCGTTTTTTTAGATAAGGACAGTAATATAGATGTGAAATATAACGCTGAAAAAGTAAATATTTTAGAAAAAAATATACACAAGCTTGTAAATGTTTATAAAGAGTGAAAAAAACCGATAAAACTAACTGATTATTTCAGATATTAATATAATATATCTTATAATAAAACACGTTTCCATAGAATTTCAATTTAATTAATTTTTTATTAGTTTCACTCATTTTCATCTTTAACTGTATTTGAAAATTCTTTAATCGATATTAACAACGGCGGTAAGTGTAAGTCGTGTGATGTCCGCACCAGGTGTTTTTTATTTTTTTTATTTTACCCTAATTTTTATTTAATTAATCCTTTAAGTGCTCAAAAAACCAGCTCATTTCGACACGGGGTCGAGTTTACGTTCACCCATATATTTTTTTGTTATAACGTCGCTCACCCCACCAAAGTGAGTAAACAAACTTATACAGGAATAATTGCATTCATTCAAGTTTATTTTGATTCATCATAGCCGCTTGTTGACGCCTACGCTCGCTTACTAAACAATGAATCCCTAACGAATTGATTAATTATTAATTCTTTGATTAGATCACACCTTCAATTTCCGCTCGCTGCGCTATCTCCAAAGAATATAATCAAAAATATTAACAATTCCTTTCGGCACAATATAACAAATCAAAATGTGCTATAGATGCATTTTAAAAGGATTTTTTAACGTTTAGAAATATTTTTAAATTTCAATTTACAGCTCAATAGAATCTCAAAGCTATTGACGATCTTGCTGAAAATAAATCTGACAACCATAGATACTAAGTTATTACTTTAACAAGAAAACTCCATATTTTTTTGTGGTTTCATGGTTAACCGCGTATATGTAGTTACAAAAATATAAGTAAGTTATAAATTTATAACTAGAGACAAAGAAAAATATTGAGATATATAGAGCAGTCAAATACCTTTAAATATCGGCGAATCTTACTGGGCAAAGAGCCAGGCAGTATTTTATTACGTAAGTGCTTTCTCTGTTGCTTGTTAACCCCAATCAACCCATGAAATTGCTTTGAAATTTATTTTTGTATTATTTTACTTAAACTAATTTTATGAAATTTCAATTAACTTAGATTAGAATGTTCTAAAATTTATATAGAATATATCGTAAGGAGAACTATCGTGATCGTTAAAATTTTCAAAATCGAGTTTCAACCAAAAATACACGTTTTCGGGTCCCCTGAGATGAAATGACTAAGTCTTGCAAATTGGTCTACGTATATCTGCATTGAAATAGTCTATAGGGCTTAAAAGCCGATACTTGAATTGTCTTTCTTAAGTACCTTTGATTTTGTAGATTAAAAGAAAACTATTTCTTTATGCCAGCATTGTTAAAAAACGGGTACATATACAAGATAAAAGAATTTGGTAGGCAGCTGGAGAAGAAAGAAGGAAACATATATTTTTTTTAGATATAAGAATAGTAATATAGATGTATAATATACCGCTGGAAAGTATATTACAATAGTTAAATTCATCGTCATAACTAAATGAGAATTTATTCGTATTTTAAGTTGGTTTTTCCTTTCCTGTATATATATATATATATATATATATATATATATATATATATATATATATATATATATTTGCCACTTCTTTCAGTCGAACCAGTCTCTGTCTCGAAGACCTCTGACAGCCATGTCTAACTACATTCTGTAACCATCTCTTCCCGAGGCTTCCTTATTCTTTTTCGTTTCTATAGGTTGATACAGAAAGTTCAATTTTGGCCATCTCTCCTCTGTCATTCTTTGTAAATGCCTAAACCATTTTAATCTTTTTATTTCTATTTCGTACAGAATATTTTTTTCTTGTTGGACGTTCGGCGTAACTAGTTTTGTTAGTAACATGCTGCATTCTAGATATGACACAAGAGCGTCTCCAAAAGTCGACCTCCAATGATAGTAAACTTGTCACCTCCTTTTTGGTAATAACCCACGTCTCTGCTGCATATAGCGTGACGCTTCCCAAAAAGGAATGGTATAGCTATTTTTTTTGGTTTGGAGACTCATTTGCTTGTTCCGTAACACAGAATTTAATGTTTCAATTACCCGCCTTCCTTTCGTAATTTTTTCCATGATGTCCTTTGAAGAGCCTGTCATCCTCAGTTATCCACCTGCCATGATATTTTAACTCATTTACTCTTTATAATTCCCAATTTTTTAGGGATATGTCTCCTAAATTCTCATTAAATGCCATTTTTAATTTTTGCTTATTTCCCTCTAGGCCCCATACTTTATACTCCCATAGGAGCTTCCTTAGCATGTACTTGGCTTCTTCTTTGTCGTTCGCTATTATTAGCTGGTCGATTAATTGCACAAATTGCAGGGTATAAAGACATTTATTGTATATTATTATTCCTATACCGATGTATTTATATTTCTATACTTATTGAACCTCTTCAACATACAGATTGAACAGTAGTGGAGATAGAGAACAACCTTGTTTGAGCTCGTTAATTATGGGGAGGTCATTCGTTAGACTATATTTATCAGATTTACAGCTGCAAATGTTTAAAAATCGAATTAAGTATTCCAGTTGTCTTATATTTTAACACTTATATTTTATTGATATTTAAGCAATTTTAACTTAATGTGGAAAACTCTCGTGTATTACTTCTGCAATGACTCCGCAACCATTTAATTTAGCAAGAAAATGTAAAGATATGTTTCAAAAAATATTTGAAAGCTGTTTAATTTTGTACAGAACAATGTTTGTGATAACATACTTTTTGAGATATTCACAAGAAATATTTATTTTTGGTTCATTAATGAACCTATGTAATCGACAAAAAAAAAAAAAAAAAAAAAAAAAAAAAAAAAAAAAAAAAATGCACCCCTTTAAATTTTAAGGATTCGTTTCAAGGTAAGTATATAACCCAAATAACGAATAAGGAAAAACAATTAATTTATTTTCCAAAACTGCCGGAGCAATTTTTTTTTTGAATTTGCGACAAAAATACAAGTGTATGCAGCGATAATCTTAACATCTATACGTAGATATCAGCTGGTTATTTTTACATGGCGGTCAATTAAATGTTATCTAATTCAATAACTTACTTATTTTCGAACATGGAGAAAAAATTTATTAGTATTTTTAACCAGGAAACCGCGAATAATTAGAAAAAAAGAGAAAAAGGAAAGAAAAAAATCGAATTTTTTTTTCAATAAATACATCCGTAACTCATTTTTTTTTAAAGATATAGAACATATGTAAGTATGGAGTTTTGGAATCAATAAAGCACGATAAACAAAAAAAAAAGAAAGAGAAAAGTTGGTCTATATTATTAATCTTACTGTACTATGAGCTAAAATCTAATTAGTCAGCTGACTTCATATTTCAAGTAGCAAACTATGAACAACACCTACTCCCAAGATGGATGGTAATGCCACTGATCCTCAAGACGGGCAAGGATCAGGTATAGGATCGGATAGGAGCACTCATGTCGGTGGCAATTAGGATGTCCCATAAGGAGGGGGGGGAGGGAAGGGCTGTGTGGATCGCTTGATGAGGAACCCGATACACTAAGGGTCAGTTAGCGGGATCAAGTGAACTAATGGCTATCTCTATACATAGGTTTCGTGCTTGTGTCTTACTTATATATAGGAGTCCCAACATGGGATTAGATCCGATATAAGACATATATAACAAACAAATCATATATCTGTAATATCTATATTAATGTAAAACTATTTTATCTATTAAGTAAAAAAAAAATCAGGATTTTTAGATTAAAAATCCGTTGCGTGAAACACAAGATTTTCATTTACTTCTGGTAATAAAATCAATTAAGGAAATTTCAAATGAATTTAAAGATGAAAAAAATTAATTACATTGAGATTCGTACCCATACTCAATGTACATTGAGTTCATTCAATAACCTATTATATTCTTTTCTCCAACAATCATTTAGTTTTATCCGCTTTTTGTTACTCTCAATTATCTTTTATGACTTTGTTTATAACATTTTTTTTTCTAAAATCTTCAAGTTTTCTACGTTTTATTTTGTCTATATTACTGTTCTTTTTTCCACACAAAATCTAGGTTGACTTAAATAGAAATTGGGTTCTTCCGGTTCTTACGTATGGATGAGAAACCTGGGTCCTTCAACAAAGCCAGTGAGAACATGCTCACGTGTTTGAGAGGAAAATATTAAGAAGTATTTTTGCCCGGTTCGAGACGGAGATACTTGGAAGAGGAGGAAGAACCAGTAACTCTAAGGTTGTATGGCGATCATGGTATCATGAAGTGGACCAAGATTAGGAGACTCCGATGGGCGGGTCACGTGACGGGATGAGATTCCCGAGAAGATAGTAGTCGATGGGGTTCATGGCAAGCGAAGAATGGGAAGGCCGAATGTGAGGTGGGCTAATTCCGTCGCAGCGGATGCAATTCACTCCTAGGCGGCAGGAACGGGGAATTCGACCAGTTGACGGGATGTTTTGCCCACTATGTGTAACTGTTCTTATTATCGAAAAACCAAAAATTACATAGACATTTTTTTGTCTTTCTCCTTAAGTTAGTTATAGAATTCGTTCAATTGGAACATTTACCATTTTTTAGTATGTAATAGCTAATAAGATGATGTGGTTAATTTTTTGTAATCTACAAAATTAAAGTTAATTAAGAGATAGGAAATTTAAAATATCGACATTTAAGCCCTGTCAGACTATTTTAATTTTGAATGAAACCCATATAAGATTCAAGCCTATTAAATTGTATATTGATATATAATCTACCCATGTACAGCATTATAAAAAATGTTCTCAATCCTATGATCACGGTTTTATCAAGACAATTAAAAATCAAGTATATATGTATATAAAATCATAGATTTTTTGTAATTTTTTTGTTTTCTTCATAATATAAATCGAGAATGAGGTCTAATATACATAGATATATTTACCTGGTTTATTACCTATTAGGTAATTTAATATTTACCTATATACCCCAAAATAGGGGATGAGGTCGATTAATATTGGAATATGTACTATTTCTAGTTCAACGGTTTTTCGAGATCACGCTCAGCCGCCTATTTGTTTCCCTCAATCAGGCACCTACGTTTGCAGGGTAGTTGAGTTTCATGAAGGAGTACAATAAATAGTTGAACAAATATGTAATTTATAGAACGAAAAAATGTTTTCCTGATGGCTTGAAATATCGTTAAGACCTTTGACCATCCAGTGTAATCAATTAGATGAATACACTCGCGATTCTCGATGATACGTTATATAGTAGTGTCATCACTTCCTACATCTATTTTTACCTCACCTACTCGGGAGCCAATTAAATCCCCAATTAATTACATAGTTGAAATATTCTTCTCAAGATTGAGATTGGAACTCACTAACTTAGTCGTTTGTAGACTAGCGTGCTAAACACACAGCTAAGGGTACCTACATATACAAAAAAAGAATTAGCAACAAGTAGTAGCTGAGCGGGCTAGCACGCGTTGCTTTAAACGCGCGCTGTCTAGCAACACAGAGGAACAAATAATTGGAAACCAAATAATTCCGAGTTCGAGCCTTGGTGCTTGGGGAGGGAGGGGGATTTTATTTAAGCATTTATGCCCCACCCTTTACCCAGGCCTGAGAACCCCGTATAGATTTCAAAGGCGAGGTAGTGGTGAACAAAAAAAAATAGAATTTAAAAAAAAAATTTTTTGCTTCCAGCAAACATTTTTTTAAAGAAAAATACTCAATTAGGATCTTGAACATTTGGTTTTAGGAATCTGAAAATAGCGGGAAAAACGTAAATGTTATGGGCACATATGGATAATTGTATGCATATATAAAAAAAAAAAAATAAATAAAAAAAAATAAATAAAAAAAAAAAAAAAATATATATATATATATATATATATATATATATATATATATTACCAAATAATCGATCGATTGATTAAATATTGTTCGGCGTTCTGCGACCTAACCAGCGTGTTGGTTTAACTGTTTGGTAAATTAATAATTTGATTTTCCAATATTCTCAAGGCCATATTTTACAAGATGAATGTAAATTGAGCAGCTAAACCTATAGGGAAGTAGCAGACTGAGAAGCGGTTACTTAGGGATCCGCTAGAGCGTGTAACTTATGCTGGGGGATTAGTAGTTGCCTATAAAACGGAGAGTACTTAGGCCGAGGATTAGCCCCAGTAATCGTCTCCCTCCACTCACTACCTACCAATTAGTTATGAGATACTTCAACAACCTAATTTATCTTATTAACACAGGATTAAACACTTTCAAAGCTAAATATAAAAAAGAAGATAAAATAAAGATGATCTGTCCTCGCACCACACAACGTTTGCTTACCTCCTTCTATACTTGAGATGGATTTAAAAATTGTTGATAAATCCTAAAAGCTTTGACTAATCAAGCTCCTTATTATGCTACTAACTGTACCCTACACCACGACCTTAATATTGCTTTTATTTTAGATCTGTTACCGTCTACTTTTTTAAAATTTCATCAGAGCCTTACCCATCATCCTAACACTCTATCCAGCTCCACCTCCTCAAAGATAAAAAGTCAGAGGCCGCAAGACGTTTTGAAAACATTTAAACTGAAGTTCTGAAGATTATTTGAAACTCTTCAGACATATTTGATATAGAGGTATATTATTATGTTTTTGGTTTATTATTTTCAATAATGAACCTTTGTAATCGACCAATAAAAAAATTACCTCATCTCCACCTCAAAAGTTGAGGACTTATGCTTATGTTTCACGATTGGTAGAATCCGAATAACGAATAAAAAAAATCGGTTTGTCCTCCCTTTGCTGCATTCCTCCAAAACTATTGGACTAACGTTTTTTTTTAAATTCGCCATAAAAATACTAGGGCATGGATGATTTTAACACCTAGAAGTTGATATCAGCTAGTTAGTTTAAAAATTGTGGCAGATTAAAAGTCATTAAATTTAATAACTCAGTTATTTTTGAAGATAGAGAAAAAAATTATTTAATTATTTAACAAAAAAACCTCGAATCATCATAAAAAATTGAAAAAAAATTAAATTTAACACATAAATAAGCCCTTAACCCAGTTATTATCGATGAAAGTGTGAAACATATATAGAATTTTAGAATCAGAAAAGGGCGATAAACAAAAGGAAAACGAAAATAATTAGTTCATATAATTAGTTGACCGTTGAGAATTACTAAAAGGAATTTGTCCGGGTGGCGGTCAGTGAATGAAATAATTGAATAGTTTCAACAGTGTGTTGTTTGCCATCGTTTCATTCCCATTTGTGGGTCATCATCAGGGCGTGTTGTAGGCTAATAAAAAGTAGCTCACTTAGCTTTTCATTCGCCTTCAACACGCCTTGATGATGACCCACAATGGGGAATGAAACGTTGGCAAAAAATAAACTGTTGAAACTAATCAATTGTTTCATTCACGGAACGCCACCCGGACAAATACCTTTTAGAAAATAATTATAAGAAAGAGGGAAAAAAGAAGGGAATTTCACTCATAAATATGCCCATAACTCTAATTTTGAAGATTGATAAAAACATTATTAAATAAATACTTTTTCATCCTTGGGACATGCCCCTTTAGAATAAAATATATGGAATGTACAAAATGGGCTTTGAAGTCTTAGAGTAAATTAAATACATATAAACAAGTTAATAATTACTTATATAAAATAGGCATATTAAAATGAGAAGAAAACAAAAACAAAAAAATAAAAAAGCTTATTTACAATTCTATTGAGTCTGGATATTCATTAATTGATTAAATATGTGGGATGTGAAAGTAGAAAGAGAGTTGGATTGACGGGTGGAAGGAGGGATAGAATTCCATAGGATTGAGGATCGAATGAGAAAGGATCTGTCGAAATGTGCAGTTCGTTGGGCCGTACTTTATAAATCTGAAGTCCTGGAGCGTGTACAACGGGGATAGACGGCGGAATCGAAGGCGGGATTGGATAACTTGGTAAAGGAATGACGCAAGGAAATACTTGCGACGATTGGAAAGGTAAAGCCACTTCAACTCGCCATAAAATTGGGATACGGAGTTGTACCAAGGGACCTTGAAGATGAATCGGACAAAGGAATTAATTAAAAGTTTTATTTTTAATTCGAGATCCCCAGAAATATCATCGTATACCGTACAGAAATAGTCGAAGTAGGGAAATATTAGAGAGGTAACAAACAACATTTAACAAACAAATGAGAGTAAAGTAAAATAAATGTATAAATCCCAACACGTCTCATCTAACTAAGTAAAACGTTTCTTTGGTTTTTTAGATATATAAATAGGAATTATTGAGGGAATCGTAGCACTCAAAGTGCTTGCTATTGTTGATTCAAGCCTTTCATTGCTCAGAAATATTTCTGGGAAAAGCTCTATAAGCCAGCAGACAAAATAGAAAGTTCCGGTGTTTGGAGGGCTGGCCGGCCCCCTACAAAAGGGATCAAATATTTGACATCTTTCTTCCCTTTAAGAAATACATATTCTTGTCGAACAGAACTCTCTTCACAACTAGGCCTACTATTTTTGGAGTAGTGGAAACTTTTCTATAGATATAACTTTTCTATATGGATTTTTATATATTTTTTTCCTTTATTGGTTATGAATATTTACAGCTGTATTGCATAATACAAAGAATGAATACGCTAAAATACATGAGCCATACTTGTAGAGAAACAACCTATTAGTAGCACTCCAGTAGATATTCTAAACCAAAAGATTTCGCGGCTTCATCTTCTCAGACGTCTCGGAATAGGAATCGTGGAGCATGCAAGGATTGAAAATAGTGGGTCAGAATGGGAATGAAGTTAACCATGGAAAGAATAGTCCATGGTTCGGGCCAGTTTAGCAACAAAAACTAATGTTTAGAACATTGTGAATATTTTATTCGTGATGAAGTAAGGAGCATTGAGAATTTTACGAAGGATTTTAGATTATAAGGATAGGATACGAGCAGAGTTCGATTTTTTAGTTGAGCTCCAAAGCTCAACTCCGTAAGCCCGGATTAGCCTTATTATTGTCATGTAAATGAGCCATTTGTAGTTTAGTCAAAGATATGAAGCCGAAAACGCCTAGCAGTCTTGCTGTTTTGGTCTTGTATAAGGATTCTTATTAAGCCGTTTGTAAAAATGAAGTATTGGATCTATTAAACAGAGACCAGATGAGTGTTATTAAATGATACTATTTGATTTTATCATTATTTTTTGTATATATTGTATGAATGTGGTCACATATCACTATTACTATTGTTCATTTTGTAACAAATTGTAAAATGAAAATGAATATCTCGATAAAAGAAAAAAAAATTAAATGATACTACAGGGCAGGAAGTTATGACTTACGATAAGTGTAAAGGTTATTTAATTGGATTTATTTTTATTTATTTCGTGTAACTTTTATACTTTAATTTTGATACCATTTCTCAAAGTGTCAGCTTGAAGATTTTGGGATGCAGATATTGGATCATTATTTACTTCCAAGTGTCATCAGCATACTAAGGAAAGTGTTAAGATTGGTTTTGATATCAGCAGTATGGGACAGTGTAATGAATGGGTTCTAGAATACTGCCTTGAGGAACACAATTGGTATTTGAATATTCAAATGAGTTAGATACTCAATGAGTTCATCATATTCTCGGACCAATTATTGAAACTAAGAATTAAATAAAACTAAACAATTTTAATTAATTAGAAAATATATATACTGATTTCACTCTACTACAAGACACTTGTCCTCCCAATAAATCTTGACAATATTCAAAGTCTAGACGCAAACACAATAAGATATCTTGGCTTGAAATTCGACAAACCTATGATACAGTACCCAAACATTAAGCATATAAAAGTAACGGTTACAAAAAAGCTAAAACTATTATGCTCACTATTTGACAAAATTAAAACATAAACATAAATTAGACACTTGCATTCTTACTTTAGTCCATTTTGATCTACATCATTAAGATTTTTGTTAACACAAAAAACAAAAGTTAAAAAAAAAAATTATTAGAAAACTTAAAAATTTTCATAATTACGTAAGAATGGTTGATTGTACGTAGATGTGTAGGAGAAGTTGATTTGTGGCGAATTCATTAAAACACTATAATTAACTAAAACATAATTTATTGTGCCAACGTTTGGGCATAACTTTTAGGCAATCTTTAAGGCTACAAAACAAAAGAAAACCAGTTTTTTTAATAATATAAGAGGAATATAAACAAGTGAATGTTTTAGACAGTATAAAGATCTATTATTAATACTAAATAATAATGAAGAAAAATACAAAAGGAATCATACTTATAATTGGAAACAAAAGAAAATAGCAGTTGTAATAATTATTAACACTTATACTAATTAGAAACAAAAGAGAACAGGAACATATTTAATATATTTCAGTTAAAAAGGTTTATGATTATTACTAAATCACCAATGTACATCAGCAACATAACACCACACGGAACATTACTTGCCGACAGCTTGGGAACCTTTTTCAAACGTTTTTATGACTGCTTAGACGTACAACCAATCACCTCATAATTAAATAATATGACTAATACCAACATCCTTGCTAATACCGATAGAAGGATGGAAAGAAGCTGGTTAAAATACCTCTAGACAAAACTACATAAAGTAACCACGGCAGGAAAAAATGTCGTTGGAAACTCTATACCTATACTTCCTGTCATGAAGCAACATTCAATGTTTGGCTGCCAATTCATGAATGGTTGGACCCAGACGCTTTACAATTTTTTCAATAAGTTTATAGGAATATAAATAACTTTGCTTTGAATTTAGTTGGTAGTAATAAACTATTACTTTTTGGGACATTTTTTATTCTGTTTACAGAAACACCCGGAGCGATGAAATGTCGTGATTATGACAATAAGAGAATTCACTCTCAAAAAATATAATACAGTAACCCCACCTATACCGGATTTGAATTGGCACATGTTGAGGTAAGGAAAACTTACTAAAGTTTTAACCAAATATTTGACCTTGTTTGTAACCAAATAATTGTAATCATGCCTAATTGTTATTTAAAAAAAATGTTTTCATTATATTGTTTTAAAATTCACAATTCATCAAAACATTTAATTCTTCTTTGATTATCTCAAAACATTTTTAGTTGTAATTTATTCAATTATTTAGAGAGGAAGATTTTGTTTCAAGCCTAGTTAAGAACAAAATAATGGTTTCTCATTCAAATTCTTTAGGAGTCGAAAAGAACAATGATCGTCTAGAGTTTTCCTCAGGTCATTTAACTTGAACTGATCTCATGCCGCCTACCTCTCAAAGTTTTGTTTCTGGAGGCGTTCAACCCTCCAACCAATCAGGAGTGGTACTTGAAAAACGATCAGGAAACCAGATGTTTTAAACTTTATACTTTTAACTTGAATATTTTAAAAGATACAAAAAATAGAGAGGAATAGTGCATCAAGTGTGGTATAAATCATTTCAAATAAAACATTTTTTGTTTTGTTTTTTTAACTAATTTTTTGCAATCGAAATCAAAAAGGTTTTTGATGGTGAAGATTTTTTTTTCTATCTTAATGTCTCTTTTCACACCTGTCAACTTCATGGACAGTCAGTGAAAGCGATGGGAGTAGGTTTTTTGATATACACTCTTGTTAGGCTTGCTGGATAGAGTAATACCGATGATGTGAGAAGGATTTGTCTTGTTTAAGTCGAATGAAGATAGAGATTTACATTCGTATTTTTTTATTTTTTTCGTATATAGTTATGATTGTGTGTAAGATGTTTATTTATTTGCCAACTTTTTATTTATCTCAATAATAGGTTTTTGTTTCGATTTGTTTTGTTTTTTATTTATTATTATTATTTTATTGTATATATATATATGAATTTATTTATGTTCTATTTTATGTAACTTGACCATTATTATTATTTTTTGTATATATAGTATGAATGTGGTCTCTTATCAATATTATTATTGTTCATTTTGTAACAAATTGTAATATATCTCAATAAAAAAAAAAAGTTAATTTTTATTAAATTTATATAATTCGGCATCTCTTTCTGTCTTGATTCATGTTTTCCGTTGATGAAAGGTGACCCTTCATCCAACTCTTTTTCAGTAGCTCCTTGATGCTGTGAGACTTTTCAGTGGTTGCCATGTTCTGTATTGTTGTGTTAGTATGTTCGTGTAAGTGGTCATAAAAACGTTTGTAGAAGGTTCGAATGTGTTCGTTGACTGTAGGCATGTGAAGGTCTGTATGTAATCTAATATTGCTAACGTACCATGGTGAACTTGTAGTAGATCTAAATGTTTTTGAGTTAAACAAATTAGAGTTTACGTACGTGTATCTTTTTTGCATTAACTATTCGTTTTACCTTACATTTTTTATAGTTTCATAACATTATATTTTGTTTCAAAATTGTTGGTTAAATTATTTTTTTATTTATTCCAGAAATAAACACATTTTTCTTCATATAATCGGAATTTTTCATCCTGTTTTATTAAAAAAATGACAGTAGTACAATTTTATTTCTTTGAGTAAGCCAACTTTTCTGGAAGCGACGAGGTTTTGAAAACGCCAGAGTTTGGGTGGCTCTAAATTGAAAACGAGTTTAAATAGAAAAATAAAATTTTGTATATAATCCTTACTATATGAAAGGGTATATTGTGCCAAATATAATGAATATCTAAAAACCTAAAATTTCTGGATGAATTCGAATGGAATGACCCTCTCAGGAATTCAATATTTCATTTTAATTTAAATATTTGAATATACGTTTGTTATTTCAAAGGGTTATTGGTTGTTTTTATATATTAATTTCAGGTTATGCAAAAGGAAAAGTCGAATGCAAAGCAATGAATAAATTACCACGTTTAAATCAATAAAATATTTTTCCCAAAACAAATGACGTGAGCACTGCCGATTTTAAATATATTTTCTATTGCTTAAATAAATTTTATTTCGTAATTAAATATTTAAATGAATTGAGTTGAGTTTGATGATGATTCTGAGAGATATTTGAGCTGGCGGGGTGGGTGGAAACTCCATGATGGGGATCGCCTGCACAGCGTGAACGCCTAATTGACCGCAATGCTTATCGGTGCATCAATTCTGTAAATTACTAGCAGCTCTTGTCAGAAATCCATAGAGCATGAATTGCCCTGGAGGCATAAAGGATGATTCGTTAGTCATTGCGGCGGATTAATAAAAAAAATTATTAAACAAATATTGCCTTCTAAATATTTTGATTTTAGGAATAATTAATACATCAATGTTGGAATGCGACATACAGATCAAATTTCGCTTCTAAAATTAATACATTTCGCACTAAGACAAATTTAAAATGTCCTCTATGAAAGATATGCTTAAATATACACAAAGAAAATTTGATTCAAATAAGTGTAGAGTACATACCAACATCAAGCCGGAAAGATCTGCTTTATATTTATATATTTCATAAATTAAGAGAAAGTAATGATGGAAATCATACTATCATGAAAATGTTAATATTATAATAATCATTGACTAATTGGAATTATTTTTACTTTCACTTACCTATAAATGAAATATATATATTTAGGATAAGTATTGCGATTGTGAAAATTTTGAATTCCAGTTTTCAACGGAAATACGTGTTTTAGGGTCCCCTGAGTCAAAATGAAAGTCCCGCAAAAAAGGTCTGGTGTGTGTGTGTGTGTGGTAACAACCACACGTAAACGAAAATTCCTCTGAAACTGAAATTTCATATTTAAGTCAGGATGATACAACGAATTTTTCATCAAAATCAGCAAACCAGAAGAGCCACTTTATACTATGCATTTTGCACCTTTTAACGATTTTATCAAAAACGGCTTTAACGATTTTGATTAAACTCGCCTTACCGATGTAAAATTTATCGGTCTTTAACATCATGTCGGTTTTATTCAGATTAAAATAGTTCGACAAGGCTTAAAAGTTGATATTTTAAAAATTCTTCCTCTGAAGTACCTTTAATTTTTTAGATTATGTAAAAGTAATCATATAATCTTGTTGCTATTGATACATAACGGCTAAATATGCATGTTTAAAGAATTTGATAACCAAATAAAGGAGAAAAGTGCAAAAATATTTTTTATGCAATTTTTGTATTTTTGAACACAAGAATAGTAATATATACCGTTGTAAAGCTAATAATTTCAGAAAAAATATTATCTAATAAACACGGAACTGAAAATGCTAATGGAGAGTGATGAAATGCCGATATAACTAACTGATTATTTTAGATAATAATATTATCGATTATTTAATAAAACACATGTTTCTATTGAATTTATTTTAATTAATTCCATAACTATTTATTTTTATCTCAAAACGTATTGAAAAGTTCTTTAATTGATTTTAACAACGGAGGTAAGTGAAAGACGTTTGTTGGACTCACCAGATTTTTAATTTTACCATACATTGATTTTCCTGTGTATATTATTCTGCACGACTTAAAAGTCGTGTAGGCTTGCCTATCATTCAAATCCAGGCGCTTAAGTCAACTTATACGGGGAAGTATTCAGATACATAGTATTTTCTGCTTATCGTGGAGTGGAATTCTTCACAACTAAAACTCCTTTCAAACAAGATTTGGTATGTGGTTAAAGAAATGTTTTTTATCTTCAAAAGTTTATATTTTTGATGTAATATGCTATAGTAAATCATTAATATATGCACATAAAACGTGAACGTTTTAGCATACTGCTCATAAAGGTATATCATGCCTTGTAATTTTTTTCTGCCAGTCTACTTCATAATTTTAGACACAAAAATGCAGGTATTTTAAATCAAATATTAGTTTTTGAGAGGAAGAAGATTATTATTTATAGCTCAAATTTAACATTGTTAATGATATTTTTTCTTTATATTTTCCCATTCGTACCTGAAAGAAGCTATATGGCAATAAGGAAATGTGCGCAGCAGACATGGTAGGGATGGGGGAGGAAAGTGCCCAGCAACACCCCTTCCTAGGTTTTAATTTAGAATAGGATGTCTCTCATCCAGCTTCTCTTCAGCCTTTTTTTTTTTTTTTTTTTTTTTTTTTTTTTTTTTTTTTTTTTTTTTTTTTTTTTTTTTTTTTTTTTTTTTTACAGAAATTTCATCTATTGACATGTTTATACGTGTTTTATCATATCCGTGCAGGTTTCTATGAAAACGAGAATAGTGAGTTCGTATGTGTTGGTGAACTGTTGTCTGTTGTAAGTCCTTATGTAGGGTTGTCTTGTTTACGTACCAAGGAGCTGTCGTTATGAGTGTTATACTTTTTGATTGAAATCGTTGTAGTTTATGTCTGTGAGTCTTTTTTGCTGAGCCATAAATCTGTGAATAAACCCATATAGGTTTGAGTAGGTATGTGCATATATTCAGTTTCCGTCTAATTTTTAGTTTTGATGATTTAAATAGAATAGAGTATAGTACTTTCAGTCGCTGGTATTTCTTTTCATTTTGACAAGTATTACCACCCCATGTGAATTAATTAATTTAGTTTTGGTATTGTTCAATACATTTATCTGCCAGAAGATATTTATTTTATTTTATTATTATTTGTTTGTATACCTTTTTTGTTCTCTCATCATAATATTCATTTAGCATTAATTCCAGACACATTGTATATTTTAAATATAAATATTTAAAAAGGTAAAAATATTTAAGTAAGTTGAGTGTGCAGTAACGTTTAAACACAATTAAGTAGACATTTAATTTAAATTTATTAAATATAATATAATTTTAATTTAATTAAGTTTCTAATTAATTGAGCGTTAATTTGACTGCCCCCTCAACTAACTTCTCCTCTATATACAGACAGTCTACCATTCTCACTTCACTATAAATATTTATAATTCTTAAGGCTACATGAATTAAAAAAAATATTAAGTTTGTTTAATTATATAACGTCACTTTATGCTACTTTGGCTAAACTAGATCCTAGAGTGAGAGTCCTAAATTTAGCATATCCATGTTTAATTAGGATAGGGATCATTATCGAGTACCAGACAGCACAGGCTTGGGAACATCTTTTCCATCCCCTCCGAAAGACTGCATAATTTAGGATTGTTTACTCCTTTTAAAAAATACTAGGAACAGCTGCGGGCTTGAACCTTTGGTATAGAGGGCTAAAATTAATAAGTACATGCAAGGGTGAATACAGTATTATTTTAGGGTTAACAAGTGGGTTTAAAGTTATTTTTTCCAAATAGTGTCTATATTAAATTTAAAATTTAATGGGCTTTAATATCATGTAGGTTCAAGTCTGAATGAAATAGTATGACTGGGCTTTTCTTCTTCTAAAGTACCTTTAATTCTGTAGATGCTATACAAATAACTATATTATCTTGTGAGAATTGGTAATTAACAGCTAAATATGCAAGTTGAGCAAATTTAGTTAACAACTAAAGGAGAAAACTGAAAAAAAAATATTTTTTAGTGCCATTTTTGTTATTGAACATAAGAAGAGTAAAAATACTATCTCATACACAAGCTTGTAAAAGTTAATAAAGAGTGACGAAAAACCGATAAAACTAACTGATTATTTTAGATAATAATATAATAGATTGTTTAATAAAACACATGTTTCTATTGAAATTCAATTTAATTAATTCTTTAATGGTTTCATTTATTTTTATCTCTAACTGTATTCGAAAATTCTGATTTTAAAAACCGAGGTAAGTTAAAGTCGTGTGTTGCCCGCACCAGATTTTTGTTATTGTTGACACGGCTCTCCCTACCCACCCCTGCCTACGACCTGGAGTACATGTATTTACGTTAAAATATAATTATAATAAAGTTTATAATATATGGAACGGCATCAGAATTTGACATATATTACAAAAACATATCCTAAAATGGAAGTATTTAAAATGTTTTTAAATTGACGAACAATTTCTATAAATGAAAAATAAAAAAGACTCCTGATATAACCTGTGGTGGCAATGATGGTGACATTGGAATTGAGAATCGAATAAATGTCAAAGCTAGAGAGGTTTTTTAAGTAAGGATGACGGGTTGACTGCGGCTGGGGTGAAAGCGCGGGTCGAGTTAGCCTGATCATTCACAAGCTGTCGATAGCCCGTGTTATAAAAGGCAGCAGAAGTAGGAGGGGAGACTTTTTAAGCCTTTCATTTAGTAAATGCAAGTTTTACGAACTTAATTTTGATGTATTATAGGGCAGATGTATTTTGATAAAATATTTTATTTTGTGAGTTTATTGTGATAATGAAAAATGTGTGGTAAAGGTAAATTGAAGATAAGCGAATGCTAAAGAATAATAGACGATTTTATATAAAATGATTAGTATTAACACATTATTATAATATTATTTCAACCCGTAGATAAGGCAAGGTCTCGAACTGTTGTATTAAATATATATATATATATATATATATATATATATATATATATATATATATATATATATATTATATACAAGAAATTAATTCATCGGCCCTTTTTTTATATTATAATTTTGTTTTAAATAATTCGGGTTTTGGGCCATTAAACCAATACTCCTTCTTAATTTTCTTTATTTTGACGTTTCGATCCTCCGTCCATGAATACACATAGGATCCTTTTCACTGCAACAAAGAATTTTATTGAGCACCGGCACACCACTCAGGCTAACACAGGGCACTGGGATCTCCAAGCCTTATATATATATATATATATATATATATATATATATATATATATATATATATATATATATAAGAGTGCTGTCAATGGGCAGTTTCTCTTCATGTTCATTCCACATGTTATAACACATAACATTACAGCATATTTACTTGATGTATTTTTTGTACAGTTGTAAATTTCAATAAATATAAAAATAATAATAATATATATATATATAGAATATAGAAATAGAAATAGAAAATTTTTTTATTATTCTGGGACAGGGTCCCTTAAGAACAATTGATATGTACAATTAAGATATACGATGTGTCTGGCCAAAAGACCAAAGGATTATAATTCATTTTTATTTACAATGGTATCAGAAAAAAAAGTGGATTAAAGTATATAAAAGAGTAAATAAAATAAAAGAGTAATATACAAAACATCTTATAGATTAAAGCGTTGAATAAACAATAAATAATAAATTTTCTGTATGAATTGAAATTTGGTTTGAAATATCAGGCTTGTAGTTCAGCGTCTGTTTGAGATGACAGTAGGTACTGGAACAACTGAGACTTGAATGATGGTAGGGATGAAGCATGGCGGATATGAGTAGGTAAGGAATTTCAGAGAGTAGTTTTTGTTCTATGGATAGGAATATAAAGGTCAGAATGGCGTGATCTTGTTTCGAGGGAGTGGATTGACGATTTAAATTGCAGAAGACTGTGGATATAGGGAGGTAGCTGGGAGTGGATGGTTTGGTAAAGGTATGATCCTAGGAAATATTGTCTGCGGATAGAGGGAAGGAGCCATTTTAACTCGCTGTATAAATGGGTCACATGAGACCTCTTCGGTGTGCTGAGGACAAATCTTAAAATATGTTCATAATTCGCTTAAGCCTGTACTCGAGCGCAATCGAGAGTCCACCATATACCCCGCAGCAGTAGTCAAAGTGGAGGAAAATAAGTGAGGAGACAAGGAGCTAACGGGTGGATCGCGGAAGAAGATGGCGGGAGCGATGGAAAAAATTAAGAGTACTTATTGTTTTACGGGATATTTGGGCAATATGGGGTTTCCAGGAGAGGGTTTGGTCAATGGTAATCCCCAGGTTTTTGACAGAGGAAGTGAAGGTGATTGAGTGGTCATTTAGGGTTAGAGTTTGAAATGTAGTATGGGAGCTGAGGAGGGAATTGGAACCTATAACAATGGCTTGAGTTTTCATAGCATTTAGCCTTAATTTATTTAGGGTTGCCCAGGCACATATTCTATCTAGGTCTTCCTGAATATTGACAAATGCTACTAGACACTCGGAGGGAGAGAAGGATAAGTAGATCTGGAAATCGTTAGCGTATAAGTGGTGGGAGCAGTGATGGATGGAATTGGGAAGATCATTGATATAGGAATTAAAAAGGAGAGGAGATATGCTTGAACCCTGGGCCACACCTGCCAAGAGACCAAGGAAGGAAAATAGAGGAGGGTTAGGAATAGTTACAGCTTGAATTCTATTAGTGAGAAATGATTTAAACTAATGTATAGTGCTGTTGGAGAAGGATAGAGACTGTAGCTTGGAAAAAAGGATAGAGTGATCAAGTGAGTCAAAAGCTTTTGAGAAGTCTAGAAGTATTAGTACTGTCAGTTTCTTTTCGTCTATGGCAGTATGTATGTCACTAATGATTTTGAGGAGGACGGATTGTGTGGAAAAGCCGGGTCGGAAACCAGATTGGAGAGGATCAAGAAGTTTGGACTTTTTGAGGAAGTTAGACAATTGTGACTGGACTATTCTTTCTAAAGGTTTGGAAAGGTTAGATAGGATGGAAATTGGGCGATAGTCTTTAGGGTTAGAGGTTTTATTTATAGGATGAACTATTGCTTTTTTCCAAGTAGTAGGGAATACGGAATTTTGAAGGGAAAAATTTTATATGAAGAGAAGAACTGGTAGGATGTCGGGAAGGCATAATTTTATTAACTTTACAGGTATTCCATCAAATCCTATGGAGTTGGTATGGGATTTCATAATAGAGAATATAAGGTCAGTTGGTGAGATATTGGAAAAATAAAAATTATCAGGATTAAATGATGGGATTGTTGAAAACTCGGGAGGAGATAGTGTAGAAAGAAGTATCAGAGGAGGTAGATGAGAAGTATGAATTTAATTCATCGGGTGAGACTTGAGAGACTGGTAAAGAAGATGATTTGCAGAGTGAGAGTTTGCGGAGGAGTTGCCATTTTGACTTGGAATCAGGAGTAGAGGAGAAGGCTGTGTGAAAGTAATTTGTTTTTGCCTGTCTGATTGTTGCCTGAGTAAGATTGCGGAGTGCCCTGTACGCTTGATAGTCCTCTGTTAGTCTTGTACGTCTAAAGCGTCTGCGGGCTGCCTCACGCCTCTTTTGTAAGTATTTTATTTCTGGATTCATCCAAGGAGCGGGACGGCGACATAAGGTACAGGTTTTGAGCGGAGCATGTTTGTCTAGGATACTGAGGAGATTGGAAGTGAGAATGTCAACCATTGGGTCAATAGTTGAACAGGTATAAATTGTATTCCAATTCATGGATTCTAGGTCAAGTAAAATATTGTCTCGGGTGGGATTATCTAGGTTTCGGAAAGTTGATGTTTTGGAAAGTAACGCTGAAGTTTGGAAATTGTACGAAATTTGGATAAGATCGTGAGATGATAGGAAGGGAACAGGCACTTGAGAAGCGGAAAGGAGGTTTCGCTCGGAATCTATGATATTTGGGTCAAGCCAAGAGTCGGAATGATGAATGTGATGAGTTGGAGCATTTGGAACGATGAACAGATGAAGAGAGAAGAAGAGGTTATCAAGGTAATGTCTATCATAGGAGTCAGAAAGGAGGTTGGTGTTAAAATCACCGCATATTATGATATTATTATACAGAGGGATGTAGTTGTAAAGGACAGATTCAAAGGATGGATCAAAAGGTACTAAAGGGGGTCGGTACACCACAGCATAGAGGAGAGGGTTTGTATTGTTTGTTTGTTTATTTAGGTTTTAAGGCGTAAAACCCTAAGGTCATCAACGCCTAGACACTATATGCATATTCAACCTTTATAAAAAAGAACTATTAGGTAATGGGTGATTGAGAGAAAGAAAGAAAAAAATAATAAAATAAATAAATAATAAATAAATAAAAAATAAAATAAAATAAAGAAAGAAAAAAAAATTTTATGTAAACAATAGTTTAAAAAGCTAATACTAGTAATGCTAACTGACTAGGAATGGTCTTTATAATTTTGATAATAATGATTGCTCCTTAAGAAAATCAAAAACTAATTCAATGGTTTTCTCTCTATCACCCAGCACCGCTGAAATATTCGGGCTTAGTCCAATTTTATTCAGGTGTGATCAATAATAAGGGCATTCTTGAAAAATATGCCGAATGGTAAGGGTTCCATCACAGTGCTGGCATCGGGGCACCGGCTGCCTAGCAAAAAGATAAGAGTGCGTCAGCCGCGAGTGTCCTATCCTTAGCCGGGTCAACGCGACCTCCTCCTTCCGGCTGCTACGGCTAGATGTAGACCAGGGTTTCACTGTTTGTTTTATATGCTTCAGTTTGCTTACCTGGCTATCGTCCCACATTTTCTGCCATCGGTCATCTTCTTGCTTTCTGAGCGGTTCACTGAGTTCAGACGGTGTCAAGATGGCTGTTCCTCTCCCTGGCAGTGTGAGCGCCTGCTTCGCTGCCCGGTCCGCAAGCTCGTTACCGGTAATTCCCACGTGGCTCGGCACCCACGCGAAGCTTACCGACTTGCCCAGGTTTCGCAACGCAGCTATATGAGAGTGAGTGCGAACTAGTATGGGATGATTTGGATACAAGTTCTGCAAACCTTTAATTGCGCTTAGGGAATCGGTTAGTATTACGATTTGGTCTTCATTTATTTTCATACAGAACTGTAGAGCTGAGGCTATTGCGTGTAGTTCGGCTGTGTAAATATTGCATAGATTATGCAGTTTGAATTTGTGTGTCGAGTTATGGGTCACGAAAGCGGAAGCTGTAGAGGTATCTGATTTAGAACCGTCGGTGTAAATTAAAAAGGGTTCAGGAATGGTTTGAATAATCTGTGTTAGTCGGTTTTTGAATTCGGAAGGGGAAGCATTTCTTTTGGAGAGGTTGGAAAGTTGAAGGAATATTTTAGGTGGTTGGTGAGTCCATGGTGGGGTTTTATCATGGGAGTTTATTTTATACAGTGGAAGGTCTCTAAGTAAAGAGGAAGCGGAGGAAATTCTTTCTGCTAACGGAAGGGTCGCATTGACTTTGTTTCGAAAGGCTCTGGTAAATTTAGGTTTAAATATGTATCTGTGTGTGGGATGATTTGTCTGTGGGTATAATTTGGAAATATAATTTATGGCATGTTTTTGTCGTCTAAAAATGAGAGGCGGAATTCCGGCTTCTGAACATAAGCTAAGGATAGGGCTGGTTCGAAAAGCCCCAGTGGATATTCTAATTCCTGCATGAAGTACTGTGTCGAGCCTGGCGAGAATTCGTGGGTGTGCCGAAGCATATATAAATGACCCATGTTCAAGTTTTGAACCTATCAAACTTTTATAGAGGATTAATAAAGTTTTCCTGTCTGAACCCCAAGTAGTGCCGCTGAGAACTCGCAGTATGTTTAATTTTTTCATAGCCTGTGCTTTTATGATGGATATATGATGTTCCCAGGTCAGTTTTCTGTCAAATGTCAAGCCTAAGAATTTGTGGTAAGTAGTAAATGGTAATTTTGTGTTCCCTAAGTACAATTCAGGTAGTGGTGGTGTATTCCGCTTTCGGCTGAAGAGCAGACATTTAGTTTTTTCTGGTGAGAAGTGGAGTCCTTTAGATATTGACCAGTTGTTCAGCCGATTGAGAGTTTCCTGCAGTCTATTTTGAATATCCCTAATGTCGTGGGATCTGTAGATAATTGCCATGTCATCAGCGAATAGTAATGGTTTCACTCCTCTTGGAAGGTTAAGACCCAAGTCGTTCACTGCCAGGGAGAAAAGGGTCGGGCTAAGGACGCAGCCCTGAGGGACACCGCTGTTTTGAGAACTATTTTCAGAAAGTTCGCAGCCAACCCTAACTCTGAAATGGCGATTAGTCAGAAACTGTTTAATGAAAACAAGCATGTGGCCCCTTATTCCAATTGAGGCTAGTTTGCGTAGAATAACGGCATGGGAAATACAATCGAAAGCTTTTACCATATCAAAGAATATTGCTCCTAGTAACTGGTTATTGATAAAAGAATATTGTGCTTCGGCTTCCACAACAACCAAGTGATCTATCGTGGAGCGCCCTTTGCGAAATCCAGATTGATAAGGTTGTAGAAGCTTTCCTCTTTCTATCATCCACATTAATCTTTTGTTCACCATCCGTTCCATGGTTTTGCCAAGGCAGCTAGTAAGGAAGATCGGGCGGTAGCTAGTTGGTAACCTCTTATCTTTATCTGTTTTTAGAATGGGAACCACAATGGAGTAACGCCAGCCATTCGGAAAGCCTCCTATGGACCAGATATGATTAAAATAGTCAGGGAGCCATTGAAGAGTATCGTTGGGTAAATTTTTAATCATTTCGTAGTGAATGTTGTCGGGACCAGGTGATGATCCTTTCACTGAGTTTAAGACCTCTTTCAATTCCCAAATTGTAAATCGAATGTTGTAGAATGATGTGGAGTCATCTAGGTTATTACAAATTTCTATTTCATTGGGGATGGTGTTGCTGTCAGTATTATTGTTTCTATTTTGATTATATATATTAGAGAAAAAATCGGCAAATGTATTTGAAACGGTTAGGGGATTGTCAGTCAGTCTTCCATTAACTAAGAGGGTGAGGTTGGGAGAGGATACGTTTTTTGTTAGTTTGCGGACTTTGTTCCAGACCAGATGAGAATTGATTGTTATTGGTTCAGAGTAAACTGATTCAAGTACAGCTAACATGACTCCGTGGTGGCCATGATTAGGGTCAGGGCTGTCTTTTCTATAGATATTAAAGTTATTTAGAGTAGTGAAGCTACTGTGTGATTGCAAATTTGTCTCCTGTAGCCCGACACAAAACGGATTTATATCATTTAATAAAACTTTTAGATCATTAAAATGAGTTTTTAGACCGTTACAGTTCCACTGAAGAACAGCCATATTACTAAGAGTGATGGAAAGAAGTATAAATTGTCTGTTTTGTGAAGTTGGAAGCTATTTAATTTAGATCATTACTATTATTCTTTTTCTTTGGTCTTCCTCTTTTATTTCTTTGAGATTGAAAAGTTTCTGTGTTATTTTTAACAGTATCCTGTTCATTTGACATGAGACAAGATGTTGATTCATCGGCTTCAGAGCTTGTATCATGATTGTCTTGGAGTTCGGAAGTGATGGAAGCGGGGGGAATGAGAAGAGCACAGAGAGAGGTAGTGGGTGGAGGGTGAGGTGGGGTGTTATGAGGAAGGGAGAAGGTAGTAGGAGGGTAGCCAGATGGATCGGTAGGAGAAAGTGAAGAGGGGGTGAGAGAGAGTTGTGAGGGTGGGGAGAAAGAGGAAGTAGTGGGGACAGGGTGAGATTTATTGGATGGCACGATATTATTTATTTTAGTTTGTGATTGTTCATTTGCATTTAAAGCAACTGACGTAATGGGATGAGTGAATGGAAAGTCCACTTGTACTCCTACATCTTTTTTGTTCGTAATTTTTATTATTGATGCGTATGATTTTTGAAAAAATGTGGGGTTTTGCGTTTTCATAATTTAATTAAGGGTTTGTATTGTAGGAGATTTCGACGAAAAGGAATTCAATATGAGGATATTCGGAAGCAGAAGAGATCTCTAAAACATTGGATTTATATATATTGGATATATATATATATATATATATATATATATATATATATATATATATATATATATATATATATATATATATATATATATTATATCTTTACCTAAAAATGATTATCGTTTGATCTATATTATCTTATACATATAATTTAATTCCATCAACATGAAAGTTATGTTAATAATTTAAATATACAATTTTACAAAAATATAATCATTTTAGTAAATGTAAAATGGGTAAAAAAAATAAAAAAAAAAAAAAAAAAGGTCATATTTCTTGAACATGCTAAAACATTAGATCTGTTATGGCCTGGTAATTCCATTGTGTTTCGACGTAAGATAAACTCTTCACAGATGAACATACGAGACGATGGCCTTGAACACGCTTCTTCATTAGAATTTCCTACTCCGAGCAAAAAGTCTCTCTCTCAGATTTCGATGAAATATTGAATTTCCTTTTGACTTTTGATGATCTTATGATAAATATCATAAAAATTATGAAGTTATCATTTTTCGATTGAAAAACTATTAAAACCTTATCGGTAACATGTGGCGTGAACAGTTACCTAAAATCAGGTATTGTGCTAATAGAATGTCACCTTAATCGAAACTTTAATCTATATTTCTTTACTGTTTTTACAGTAAGGTGGTAAGTAGAAGATGGGTCAAGTTACTTCTATATACCTAGTTGAAGTGGAAATTAGTAGAGGAAACGAACACGTTCTTCGAAGGAAAGGTAGAATGTAAAAAAATAGCTTGAGTAGAGGTTTCCTAATGAGGCTCTCAAAGAAACTTAGAAGATGAGTTGTAGTTAGTTAGTGAAGGACTACAAATCATTTTTTCTGCCTCGCTGCATTTTTCTTCATATTTCTTTATGTGGTGAGCAGTACGTTTGAGTAAAAAGTGCAATAAATAAATTAAATAATAATCTTATAATAACAAGGTATCATGATAACTTTTAAATGATATTTTTTTTTTATATGACTTTAGGACTCTTTTGTAGTACTAATAGGCAGTAATTTTCGCTCCAAATCATACTAAAACATATCATTACATTAGTTTACTATAGTGTAATCAATATAGTAAAACAAAAATTAGATTTTAATGCGAGAAGAATCAAATAAGTTGCTTCCATAACATTGTCATAAGAGATTTTAGCGCTTCCTGTAAAATTTTTGTAGAATAGATATCGTGGAAATCAACGTTGCAATTGTCCAATAAATAATATTTCATCCAATAAATAGGTATATAAAATTTCTCAACTTCTGTATTGGAATATTTATCAATAATAATAATATTATTTTATATTTAATACAACGACGAACCACCAAAGAGAAACACTACTTCCAATATTCAGTAATGGCATCCAAGATTACCAAGCTTTCGTCAGAAAACACGATTTTTAGAAAATAAATCGTCTCCAAATTCATTTTATCTTAAAAATACACTGAAGGAGGTAACTGTTTACCCCTCTACCTCAGAAGTATATCGAAAATTAATAAGCAGCCTTAAGAATTCAGAAGCAGATTTTCATACTAATTAACTTCCTGAAGACAAGAACCACACACACGCTACTCCTATTTTGGAAATAAAAAAAGATATAGAAAAATGTGGTTATAAAGTAGAAAAATTAACTAATGTGATTTCTAAGTTAAAAATACCACTCTCTATGTTTTTCGTTGACACCTTGAAATCAACCTTCAATAAAAAATTTTTAAAATTCAATCTATATTTTACACAAAAGTAAGAGTTGAAGAACCCAGAAAAAGGTGAGTCATACCACAGTGTATCAGGTGCCAGCAGTACGGTCACACGAAGTCGAACTGTAACCACCCTCCACGTTGTGTGCGTACAATTTGCTCTGTCGTGACTAAGACCACATCGCACACAACGTAGAGAGTGGTTACAGTTCGACTTCGTGTGACCCTACTGCTGGCACCTGATACACTGTGGTATGACTCTCCTTTCTCTTCTTTTTCAGTTTTTTAAAAGTTTTCAATATCGAGCAAGACTTACCTCCCTCCCTCCACCATATACTTTTTTGCGGAAGTTGTTCATTTGTACTAAGAAGACCCTAAAACGTCTATTTTGAGTGAAAAATTGCATAAAAAAATTTCATGATCGCAGTAGTTTCCCTTAATATAAGTTAATCTAAAAAGAGTTTATTTATTGTGAAATCACAGCCAAGGTTTAATTTGAAGATAAACCTATGTTAATACAGAATGTAGTGTTTTCTTAAATTTAATCTAATTATTTTATTCAAATATCCTTTTGTTGTTTCTTTTTTTTTTTTTTTTTTTTTTCCATGAAGCATCATTCTGTTTGAAGGGGTTCAAATTAATTCTTATCTAACCTAGTTTCCGGATTTTTTTTTGTTTTTATACTGCATTGTTCAACATTAATTTCCATAAATTAAAAGAAGATAAAAAGAAGTCAAATGATAATTAAAGCAGCATCTGATGAATATTCCCCATTGCTTAGCATAGTTGTTAACACTAATTTTGAAGTTATTAAAGAGTTCTTATTCTTTTTAGTTACTTGAATTTATTCCGAAATTTACATAAGTGTTATTGTAATGACACAAGATGTTAATTAAAAATAAAAATACCAAAATATTAGAGGACCTAAATAAATTTAAGAGACTCATAAAAAAAAATACTAAAAATGAAGAATTTGCTTTTAAAGGTGCGGTTTTGTTGTTGATAATACGATACTTTAAGAACATTTCACGGTAAAAAAAATTGAATAGCCCCATCGTTCAATTCATTGAATACAATTTCGGCTTGACTAATTTTATTGAAAGGGAGCTTTCGAGGTAACCGACAAGGAAAAGTTTATGAAAATATTTCTATATGTCGCATACTCCATTTACTGGAAAGCTTCTGTGTTTATTCATTTCTAAGTTCTTATAAATAAAATCAGTACAAACACATTTAAAAAAAAAATTGCTTCTTAGATACAAAGAGGAGTGGTCAGAGAATTAAACTTTTTGAATTTGTGGATGTAATTAGTTGACCGTTGAGAATTACTGGAAGGAATTAGTCCGGGTGGCGGTCATTAAATGAAACAACTAAATAGTTTCAACTATTTATTGTTTGCCAACGTTTCGACCCCTTTTGTGGGTCATCATCATGGCTAAAAAGATACAAAAGAATACAATTTCAATGACATTACATACAATATTATATAACTTATTTAGCTAGAGAACGTCGGTATTAAAATATAACAGAAGAACTGTATATGTAAAAAAACTTAATTAAAATACAATGACAATAGTACAATAATGAAAGTGTTATACAGAAAAAAAATGTTCACTAAACAAAATTTACACAGGTATCAATAATTTACATGAAATATGAAACATAAAAATATGAAGTAGAATGGAGATACGTACCGCATGGTAGGAGAATGGAAACTAGACTGCCACCCGGACTAATTCCTTCCAGTAAACATTTTGAATTTGTAATTAAATTAACTCAAAAAAATTGTGAATAGCGGAAAGAAGAATGAAGCTTATATGTGAAATATAAAAATGCTTGTTCAAGAATATATATATTATTAGGGTTTCCGAATAATGAAGCTGGATTTTGGTTTTAAATAAAAAAACAAAAACATAGTCTCTACTACTATTAATGCAACCTATTGCTGCCTATGTGTAGGAAACTTTCCTCTTATCTCGGAATATATCTTGATCTGCATTGATGGTTTCTTCTTTGATTTAAGACGTTACAGTGTATCAAACGAAATAAAGCTTACCAAACAGTAACCATCACTTTTTTTACGAGTTGGAGACTTTGTTAAATGTGCTGCTTCTCTCCTGTTTAGAAAGTCTACTGTTACTGTAAACTATCCATGTTCATTACGAGTGCTCAGGCGAGGAAGTGAAACACAACATTCATGACGCTGGTTGTTTTTGCGGTATTTAAAGTTTTTTTACCATTCCGATCTAATTTAGGTTGTCATCGACGATCGGTTTGTCAGTATTAAGGTTCCGTGCGAGTTATGAAGCAATTGTTCTGGGATTTTCTTCAACCAAAGGAGAAAGAAATCGTCTTCGATGGAGGAAGTGCTTTCACGACCTTTTATTTCTTTAATGTCGAAGTCTTCATTCCGAAATTTTTGAACCACCTTTGAACAGTGCACTCATTTATTCTGCCCTCGCCCCCAGACATTTCTGATCGTTTGGGAACCGTACTGGCCTAGTTCAAACACTTAAACAAAATCATAATAATGATTTCTTTATTTATACTAGGACAAGTCCCTATATTTATTTAGAATAATAAATATGAAAGTAAATAAAGTTTTTGGTACCTTAGAGTAATTATAGAAGTAAAACGATAATGTAAGAAATAAATACAAAAGACGAAGATAACTTAGAAAACCAATCTACTTCTTGTACTAATGCTGAAGAGAAAAAAAAATTTAGATGATAGTTAAAAAATAAATAAAATATACAATTATCCTTCAGTTCCTGTACAGAGCTTTGATAAAAAAATAATTATATACAATGCCTATAAAATTTAAAAAAAAGAAAAAAAAAAAGTAACATCTATGGTAACACTTCTATGATTTTTTCTATTTGAACATTTTTATTTTAAATTGGTTCTTTTCGAGATTCTTAGGAAATTTAATGGATAGGAAGTAATTGAATAGACGGGATTTAAATGTTAGAAGGGTATTAGAGTCACGGATATGAGAAGGAATAGTTCCATATGGAAGAGGATCGGATAATGAAATATCTGAAGAAAACTGAGGTTCGATGGAGGGGAATAAGCAAACCAGAAGGCCGCCCACGAGTGTTGCGGGAATGGATCGAGGATTTGAATGGTAGGCGGTCTGAAATGTATGATGGACGGCGGGATCGGATTACTAGGTAGAGGAAGGATGCCAAAAAGTACCTGCGACGATAAGAAGGAGCTTTAGCTCTTCGTAGAATCGAGTGACAGAGGGATCTCTGGAGATCCCAAAGATGAATCGGATGAATCAATTAAATAGTATTTTAGGAGGTTTATAATGGAATGATGGAATTCTGTTGAATCATTATTTAGCAAAATGGTAGGAATGGGAGGGAGACTTTAAGAGAGTGGACTGGAACCTATTAAGATTGCCTCAGTCTTCTTAGCATTCAGCTTTAGCTTGTTATCTCTGGCCCACTGATTAATTATATTTAAATCATTTTGTAGCTTTTCGGCTGCTAGTAATAGATCCGAAGGTGGGAAGGACAGGTAAATTTAGAAATCGCTGGCATACAAATGATATTGGGAGTGATCAATGAGGATTAAACGTCTTGGGGATGACTGAATTATTTATAAGCAGCGAATTATTTATAACGCTATGAAGGTAAACCAACATTAACGTTTTGAAAAGGATTAATAATTTTTGACATTCATATAAATGAAAAATCCAGTAAACGTAAAGTTTTTCTTATGTAGAGAGGCATTTTAAATAAAACTTAAAATCTTGCATTATTTTCTGGAAATCCAAACATAGAAAATAATAATAATAAACCATGGGGCACATTAGGAAACAATGAAAAATAAGGATATTACTGCTATTATACCGTCATGGCCAACTTCTGGACCGGTTAATTTAGGCGGAATCATGGTTTTCCCTCCACTTTACCCTGGAAACCCTGCCGAATCCGAAACAAAAAAAGTTATGCCATAACCACTGAGCTATCCCGCTTCTCATATTAACTTAAACGATCTTGAAATTAAATTCAAAAATGTACAAATTGAATTAAAATATTATATACCTGAAAGACAGCTCATTCAAAAGTTCAACAAACGAAACAATAAAGCCTCCGTGATATTGTTATATGGTTTAAATTTAAATAATACAAAGTAAAACCTTTATAAAAACCAACAAGGAAATATTCAAGTTTGTATAAGAAAAGACTTATATAAAAAAGCATCCTGAAGCTTTATCTGACGATATTCTGTTTCTTCTATTAACTGTAAGTAAATACACAAGGGATTTTATTTGTTAATATTTATGTTCACTTAAATAGTGAATTATGGGTATCTCATTTTATTCTTTCCATTTGCTTTTAGTGAGATTACAGATAAATTTGAGGTTGCTTGGTAAAGTCAGAGGGCATGTGTTTGCCCATTCAATTATTGACTCTTGGCATAAATCTCTTTATACAGACTTAATCTGTGAAAGGTATATAAATACTACCAGGTACCCTATATCTTTGCAATACATGTTACATTTAATCTTTGGATGCAACGTAATTTTTTCACTCAAATTTATTTTAACCTTATAATTTATTAATTGAATCTTTTACCAATAGTTAATTGGACGATGCCACGGTGGGGGTCCTAATTTTTTCTAATCTAGGATTTATTAAGATAGGGATCTTTAACAAGTACCTGACATCGCACAGGCTGGGGACCACCTTTTAACGTCCCTTCCGAAGGACGGCATAACTAAGGATTTTTCACTCCAATTAAAAAATCCTAGGGCTACCCTAAAAAAATCCTAGGTTTGAATCGGGACCTTTGGTATAGAAAGCTGTTATGTTAGCCACTACGCTATGGGTAACCCCATCTTTTACCAATACTCTTAACTATTTTATATACCTTGATGCAATGTTCGATTCTCTTGTATGTTTGTTTTTATATAATTTTCAGTAAATATTAAACATTAATTGTAGAAGTAGAAATTACAATATTTTTACACATTCTATTTAAATTAAAAAATGCTAAAGAATAACACTATTATATAGTTATTATTACTCGAATAATATTGTGTAATATATTTAAATAATGATAATTATTTTTCCATAATTTAACTGTTGGAAATATTAGGAAAATAATATCTTAAAATTTTTATAATATCTTAAAATCACACTATAAGCTATATTATTTTAACTAGCTATTAATTATAAAAAATAAAAAAAAAACTCGAAAGATTAGGAGCATTTTTATCTGTTTCGTCAAATCTTTGAATAGAAAAATTTATTATCTATGGGTGGGTTTATGTCCATAGTTTCTCGAAAACACAAGAATTTATCCAGACAAATACGCAAACTAAAACTAATCAAAGTTAGTGTTTTGTAATTACTCAAAGCTCATTCATCAAAGTCATTGTTTAAGGAGTGATGTTTTGGTGTCAGCTGGGCAAACATTACAAGTGTTATCGACAACCAGCACAAACAATGTATTATTTATTTTTTTTTAGGGGAGAAGAAGATAAAACGCAGCATTAAATAACTAACTCAATTACATAGTACATAGTTTGATTTTTTTATAACTTTTATATACAATAATTTTGGAGAAGTTATTAATTCTTCAAGTGGGTAATAATACTAAACGGATGCAAAGAATTTCCTACATTCTTTTAATTCTGAGATATTAAATATAGACTATGTCTTAGTTGGTAGTATTAATATTAAATATTAATAGTATAATGCATTATTAATTTACTTTCAGTATTAATTAGGGACTTTGCTACATTTTTGAATAAAATTAAATTTTATGATTTTAAATTTCTCAACACACAAGGGCAATAAGTATAAACCTATAGGAAACCATTGGTACCATTAAGATAAAGTAAACAGAAATAAAATAATTAAAAAGAAATGAGAACGAATAAAAAATAAATAAATAACCTTAACAACACTCATGCCTATCAGAATCATTGTAGATAAGTTTTTGTTAAAAAAAAATAATAATAAAACATTATTATAATATCATGAATGTCAACCGAACTTAAAAAAAATAAAAATAATAACGATTGAAAATAATGAAGTTACATGCTTACTTTAATTAATCCTTCAGTATTTTAGCTGTTAGTCATAGAACATTTTCTTTCAAGATTAGTTAAGCGATTATTTTTTCACTTTCTTAATAACTTAATAAGATAAGCACCTACATTTCTTTTATAGGTATTTAAATTTATGATTGATTATATTAGAATAAACTTGGAGGCTGATATTTAAATTCTTCAATATTTTATTTAGTTATGATGCACAATGTATAAGCTATAATGCCATCTTCTGTTGAAAATGAACAATTTTATCTGTAAATTCAAGTATAGTTTGTTTAAAGGTAACCAATCTCATAATTATAACATAAAAATACAAAATGTTTAATAACAATAAATAAAATTTATGAAGTAAAGTTGCTAAAATTCAATAAAAAGATTAATGTCTGATTCTTAAAAATATATATAAAACCAATTAAAACATGAAAAAAAAGAACAAATAAAAATAATTGCACTACAAACATGAATAACTGTGATTGGAATCAGTTGATTTACTATGTTCATCAATCAATTAAATTAAAATTAATAAAAGTTTTTCTATAAATATATAAAAAAACATTAATTCATTTTAAAATATGATAATTACCTAAGGTGAGTGGGTACTTACACCCAGAATAATCATGTCTGAATTGAATGTCATAAAAGAGGGAGGGGAGGTTGATGAAATTAAAATGGCAAATCATATACTGAAATATAATTTTTTTGAATCATCTAATTACCATATGAAGAATATCATTTAAATTTTATCCCTTGTTAGGATGAATTTTATTCCTATTGTTATATTTTTAGTTTTGATATAATGCTGGTATAAGAATTGCATAATGTGAGTGTATCCTGTTGGAAATTGCAAACTTACTTGATGTTTTTAATAATAATAATAATAAATCTTTATTTATTCTGGGACTAGTCCCTTTAGAATAACATAACAAGAAAATTAAAATAAAAACTTTAAGGTCTTAGAGCATACAAAAACAATAGAAATTACAAACAATGGATTAAAAAGCAGCCTCAAATAATAATATTGAAAACTAAACTAGATAATAAACATAATAAGAAATATGAACATATATACAACTTTATCAAAAAATCATAACAGTGTTTTTGTTTTTTTAACAATATACTAATATTATAATAAGTGCAAAACACAAGATAACATAAAATATAATAGGTATATTAACGTTTCTATCTGTTTTGTTATTAATTTTAATTGAAATTAGAAAACTAATTAGGATTCTTCGAAAATTGGAGAGACAGGAGATGATTGAACAGGCGAGATTTGAATGTAGGAAGATAATTGGAGTCATGGATGTAAGAAGGAATAGAGTTCCATAAGGTTGAAGATCGAATTAGAAAGATGGAAAGATCTGTCGAAAGCTGCAGTTCGATGGGGCGTTATGTACATGTCCGAAGGCCGTGAGCCATTTTAGTGATATATATATGTGTGTATATATATATATATATATATATATATATATATATATATATATATATATATATATATATATATATATATATTGCTTCTAATAATTTCCTTTTAATACTGTTGTTTTCCACTCTAAAATTTCTGTGTCAAATTGGTGCTTATGTCCTATGCTTGAAGAATCTACACCTAATTAATTTTTTATTTTTATAATTATTTGCTTATAACTCATAATAATAATAATAATGGTTTTTAAGGAACGGAGTAGCTCATTAATAGTATGGACTATTCTTCTCAGGGTCCCAAGTTCGATTGAAGTTCGCCAGGGTGATTATTTATTAGACTAAATTGGTCGCAGTTTCATAACCTCTAGAGGCTTATTCAGTCTCTATTTATTGGGTAACCAAAAATTAGAGAGGAGAAACCTGTCGGTGGTTAAGAGTGATTCTTGTCTAATATCCTTCATTCTCAGACGTTGCCTAAAAATGTACCCTTAGTAAGTTCACACATATAATAAAATAATAAAAAAATAAATAAATATATATATATATATATAATATATATATATATATATATATATATATATATATATATATAATATATATATATGTTTTTTACTTTCAATTATCTCTATATGAAATATATAGTAAGGGAAAGTATTGCGATCGTAAAAATTTTCGAATTCCAGTTTTCGACGGAAATACTCGTTTTAGAGTCCCCTGAGTCCAAATGTGTGTGGCAAGTCTAGCGATAAAACGAAAAGTCGTATAAAAATGAAATTTGATATTTAGGACAATTATACGCCTGAGAGGTTACAACATCTCATTCATCAAAATTTCTTCAAAATCAGCTGATTATAGCCACTTTATATCATGCATTTGGCACCTTTTTACGATATTCTCGAAAATGGCTGCAACGATTTTGATTAAATTCGTTTTGTTGATGTAAAATTAAATAGGGTTAAATATCATGTAAAATATTTTTTAAATTGAAGTATATTTGATAGTTTTAAAATTGATTTTAATAGTGATTTTTTTTAGATAAATGGATAGACCAGGAAAATGCATGAAGTTTTTTTTTTTATTGATTCTATAAAAATAGAGTAGCTTATATGTTAAAGTTTTCTCCACAACCGTGTAAAATGGTAATAACCAGATCAAACGAAATATACTATATACTATATAGCGTAATACTATATGCTAATTGGTTTTTTACTATATACTTTATTTTATAAATAACCAAACAATTGAAAAAATTTATTAATCCACCCTCACATCTGCATACTGCCCTCCTAAACATTCCATTTCCAATTCTGAATTTGTATCCTTCCTGGATTCCTTACGAAATCGTTTCATTCTGGGTGCAGACTTAAACGCCAAGCATCAGCAGTGGGGTTCCAGAACCACGAATTCTCGGGGACGAAATTTGCTGTCTGCACTCAACTCCCGAAATTTTAATATCCTGCCTCCTGACTCCCCTACCTACTGGCCAACCGATCCTAACCGCAATCCTGACATCCTCGACTTCTTTATCCACAGCGGATTAGGCTCTCTCAACTTGTCTTTAACTCGCCTTGATGAACTATCCTCAGACCATAGTCCACTGATCCTAAAAGTATCTCTCACTCCAATTCCAAAACCCATTCCACCATCATTCATCCGAGGCCCTGTCAACTGGAACCTTTTCCGCCAAATCCTGACCGATAATATTGACCTCAGAGTAACCCTCAAAACCCAAGATGACCTAGATAATTCCGTCTATTCCTTTACCACCGCCATCCAACAAGCTGTCTGGACTGCTTCCTCACCTAAACACTCCAATATAAATGCAGACCAAAATCATTTTCCACAACCTATTATAGACCTTATCCACACCAAACGCCGAGCAAGATCATTATGGCAGCGCACCCGACACCCAACAGATCGCCGCTCCTATAACTTCTATTGTAGACAATTGAAGAGGGAGTTGGCGAACTTCCGTTCCCAGTCCTTTAATTCCTACCTCTCCTCTCTATCAGCTCGTGATAATTCCCTGTGGAATGTCACGAAAAAGATCCTAAAATACCATCCTGTTTCCCATCCTCTCCGACGTGGTGATGACTCCTGGTCTGCGTCTGATGAAGATAAAGCCGAGGAATTCGCCACACACCTCTCCAAAGTATTCACTCCTCACCCGGAATCCCACATCAATCACACCGCAAAAGTGCAAGACTTTCTTATGTCACCGATTCCACTTTCCCTACCTCCTAAAGCTATTAATCCCTCTGAGGTCAAATATCTTCTCCAAAAACTGACTCTCCGTAAATCTCCTGGACACGATCTCCTTACTCCCCAGATCCTCCGACAACTTCCGCAGAAAGCTATTATATTCCTTACTTATATTTACAACTGTATCCTCCGCACCACCTATTTTCCTCTGTTATGGAAACATTCCACCATCATCCTTTTTTTAAAACCAGGTAAACCTTCCAACAACACTTCATCCTACAGGCCTATTAGTCTACTCCCCATCCTCTCAAAAATCTTCGAAAGGCTTCTTCTTAAACGTATCCTACCCATATTAGAATCTCAAAATCTTCCTTCCCATCAGTTTGGATTCCGTCCTCAGCATTCCACAGTTCAACAGGGGCTCCGAGTTGTAGACCATATTTCCTCAGCTCTTGAATGCAAAGAGTATTGTTCTGGTGCGTTTCTGGACATTGCGCAAGCTTTTGACCGGGTATGGCACACTGGATTACTCTTCAAGCTGAAAACCCATTTACCCCAGTCCCTATACCTCATTCTCCGATCCTATCTCTCGAACCGTTCCTTCCGAGTTCGCTGTGGTGAAGAATTTTCTAACCTTTATCCCGTTGAGGCCGGTGTTCCTCAAGGCAGCGTCTTGGGACCCATCCTCTACATCCTTTACACTGCTGATATTCCTGCACATCCTGATACCTTTCTGGCAACTTTTGCAGACGACACCGCCATCCTATCATCCAGTTCCAATCCTGAAACAGCATCCTTAAACCTTCAGAGACACCTTTTCCTTATCGAACACTGGTGTAATAACTGGCGTGTAAAGGTGAACGAAGCCAAATGTAAACACATAACCTTTACTCTTAGACGAAAATCCTGTCCGCCAGTTTATTTCAACTCATTACCGATTCCTCTCTCAGATACAGTCCGGTATCTTGGCTTACTGTTAGACAAAAGATTGACTTGGAACCCACATACAAGACTTAAAAGACAAGAACTCAATCGACGATTCGGACAGTTATACCGACTACTCAACAGAAAATCTGAACTTACAGTTGACAACAAATTATTAATCTACAAGACAATACTGAAGCCCATCTGGACCTACGGACTTGAACTGTGGGGGACAGCTAAACGTTCTAACATCAAACGCATTCAATCCTTTCAATCCAAAGTCCTCCGTACAATAGTAAATGCTCCTTATTATGTCTCCAATTATACCTTGCACCACGACCTTAATGTTCCATTTATTTCAGACCTAATTCCATCCAAATTTTCCAAATTCCACCAGAACCTCATTCATCATCCTAATCCTTTAGCTCAATCCCTATCCAGCTCCACTCATCCATACAACCCACCTAGAAGGTTGAAACGGCAGTGGTCCCGCGACCTTTTGTAAATATATTGGAGTTCTAGCACTGGCTAGATTCTCCACTCAATGTGATGTATGTATGAGTGTGTGTATGTGTATATAGGTATAAGTGAATTATTGACTTTTGTATTGATTCATTATTGTGTATATATTTTATTGTATTTTTATGTTGTGTAAATATTGTATGAATGTAGTATGTTTGATATCATTCAGCACTACTATTAATGTCCAAATTGGGACAGATTGTAAAATTTTCTCAATAAAAAAATTGTTGTTGTCTTCTAAAAAAAAAAAAAAAAAAAATTTATTAATCCAGTTTATTCAGAAAGTATATCAATGCCTCCCAAAAATATGAAAGCTGCTCAAATACAATTTTTTATAATTATTGGAAAAGTTCGAAACTTTTGCAAGAAAACATTTCTTTCGTCATTAAGGCTAAAAGGAAAGTTGGAGTCGTCATTAAAAATTACCCTGTTAAGAAACAGATTTTACCAAAGTTAGTCAGAGATCCTTAAACAAAGCATCTTATTTTTGTCCTCTTTTGTTTTATTTTTACAAGTAATATTCCCTAGTTTTGGATAAGTCTACCCTTATTACCAAAAGAAAAAATACAAATACTCAGTGTTACTTCAAGACGTTTAACTCTTAATAATGAGCATCGTTTTAAAGTTATGTTGAACAATAACAACCTTAGTTTAACAATATTTATTATTTAAATCTTCTCTTTTCTGGATCACGCAAAGAGCCTTCTCAGACAATTCTTCTAAAAGTTATTTACAAACATGAATAACGCTATACAGTTTGTATTCCTGATAACTCTGTGTTTTCTATTCGCAACCTCTTGCATGATCTGTAGGAGGTAATTAATTTAAGTCAAATTCAACCTTTTCCGAGTCAAATTCAAGATTCAACGAAAATGTTTTGAAACGTTAAAATAAATCGATATAAATTGTTACGTATAATTATCAGTTATGATTTTATGCTTTATTTTGCTTTTTACAACTTTGTATAAAAGATCATATTTTTTCTAAAATATATTTTTTCCAATGATATATTATTCATCAATGTTGCTGTACTTATGTAAAAAAAAAAAAAAAAAATTTCATTAAAAAAATATGTTTTCTCTTTTCTTCTTTAATTTTTTTTTTTTTTTTTCAAATTCGTTCAACATTTATATTCTTCTGTGTTTTTATGAATCCCAATATGATTATATGGCTAATTCTTCTGAATCTATAAAATTAAAGGTACTTTAGAGAAAGAAAATTAAAATATCGGCATTTAACACCAGTCATACTATTTCAATCAGAATAAATCCTGCATGATATTAAAGCACATTAAATTTTACATCAATACAGCGAGTTTAGTCAAAATCGTTAGAGTCGTTTTTGAAAAAATCGTTAAAAGTTGCAAAATATTGGGTATAAATTACCACTTTTAGTAAGATAGATTTTTTGAAAAGTTGCTGTAACATCTCGGGCGTATATTTGTCTTAAATATGAAATTTAAGTTTCGTTTTTGTGCTAGAATTGCCACACACAGAACTTTTTTCGGAGCTTAATTATTTGGACTGAAGGGACTCTAAAACGTGTATTTCGATTCAAAAGTTTTTTTGTTTTTTTTTGTTTTATTAAGAGATAATACAATCTACCACCTTCTGAGGCAATGAGTATTAGAGATAGAATAAATCATTCATACCACATGTACATTGTAAATAAAATTATAAAAAAAATAATAATAATAATAAAGACTAATGAATAAAAGAAAAAAAAATATATATATATATATATATATATATATATATATTAATATATAATATATATATACAAAATTAAATAAATACTACAAAGAAAATAATAATAACAATCTTGTTCACATTCATACCTATTTACAATATTTACAAACTGCCCCTGGTGGATCTATTTACACTAGTGGATCTCGAGGTTTGATCCAGTGATCCATTCAAAAGTGGAATTAAAAATGGTCACGATGGCAATATTTTCTCTTACTATATGTTTTGTATATAGGTAAGTGAACGTAACGAAACCCCTGTAATTTAAATACTACATGCTAGTATCTAAAATGCCTTAAAAGATAAATTTAATCGATACTTAGCCTTAAAATCATAAGTAATTCTATGTTAAAGGATCCCTGGGACGACCACATTGGTTAAAAACATAATTGATAATTAAATTAACCATAACATTCTATTTACATGATTTTCATTAATTTTTTAAAACTATAAAAGGCTGATTGTGAAATGAAAAAGATTAATTTTAAAAATGAAAAACTTGAGTTTGACTTGGGAAAGGTTAAATCTGACTTTAAAAAGGTCGAATTTGACTTCGAAATGCTATATATGTATTGGGAATATCTCTAGAAAAACCATTATTACCATTAGTGAGAGGATTATTGGACGTAACGTTTGGTCTTGAAAGGAGACAACTTTAGATCATGGTAGAAACTACAATCCTCACGGGTTCAAACCCGCAGGTGGCCCTTGGATTTTTTTATAGGAGTATTATTAGTATCATTAGTTATGCCGTCCTTCGGAGGGTACGTAAAAAGATAGTTCCGAATCTGTGCGATGTTGGGTATTCTTTAAAGATCTCTATCCTAATTAAACCTGGATAGGCAAAATTTAGGGCTCCCACTGTAGCATCGTCCGATTAGCCACAGTTGCATAAAGTGACGTTAAATGAACAGACAACTAACTATAATCCTGGACTCACTAGGAATCTTGCACCACTATATATATATTAAGCCTAAGCTAGATTTGTAAATTTCTAATACCGGTACAGTAATACGGCCATGTTAATTTATTTGGCGATATCTTTCTTTTATGTTTCTTTAGGATTGATTGCACGATTAATCCTGTATGCTATATGTTCATAGCAACTCAGCGAACTTGGGCAGCAACTCAAATTTGAGATCTCTCTCTCTCTCTCTCTCTCTCTCTCTATTTAAAAGTTTAGTTTACTGAGATAATATATATTGATCTGTAATAATCGAAACACTTTTTTATTTATCCCTCATCATATTTTATATGAGGATAATCATATTTAATGATTTGGTTTTGGTATAGCTTATAATCTAAAGTTCATGCTTCCATGATTATGGTCTGGTAAAGATATTTAAATCTGCAGATAGTAATTGTGAATCTGTATAGTTCATGTAGGTTTGACGTCACTCCAAGGCCTGCTGCTTTGTTGAGGCCATAGATTCCAGACGATCCTGGAGCCTCTGTTGCCTAGATAGTTCATCGATGGGTGGGAAATGCAAAGTATGATGGCATATGGCAAAATATGACATTATACTTTGCTTATTGATATTAGTTAAAAATTATTGCCATTCATTTAATCGTTATAACTTAAATTTATTATTACTCCTCTTTGTGATCAAGTTGTTCTCTTTACTACAGATTTCTCTATATTTATAATTAATTAATTATTTGTTATTGGTTGCTAAAAATATTTTAATTGCGTTGGTGATCTTTTACGCAATAATAAATTTTTTAAGGAATACATAAATATTTTCTCAGATCAGTATATTAAACTGAAAACCAGATTTACTCAGAATTATTTTAGAAGCCTTAAAATAATTCAGTGATAAGTTTATCATGTATTTAAATTATATAGTACATATAAAGAAATATATTAAGCTTTAACGTATATATTTTGCTCTCTTAAATTTTTCATTTACACCTCCGACAGGAAAAATGAAAATCAGGAAATGTGCTGGAGAAAAGTCAGTAGCAGGACGTGATAGGCATGGAGAAGGAAAATGCTCATCACCCGTTTCTGGACTTAAATTTAGCAAAGGAGATCTCTCATCCAGCATCTTTTTAGACTTATTCTTATACGCATTTTAGCTATCACCATGGTATTTTTAAGTTGATATCCGTGCCCCTTAAGTTTGATATTAAAATGCGAATAGAGCGTTGTTTATGTTGGTTGTAATTCAGTATGTAGGGTTTTATTGTTTACGTACCATAGAGCTATAGTATTGAGTCCTTAAATTTTTCGTTGATATGATTGGTATGTAAGGCTTTTATGCTGAATCATAAATCTATGAGAATATGTTTATTTATTGAGTTTATATATAAAATTCAGTTTTGACGATTTGTATACCTTTCAGTACAATAGAGTATTGTACTTTCAACTATTGGTTGAGAATCTTTCTTTTCATCTTGACATGTTGGTCCCATGTCGTCCTTCGTATGTAGTCCTTAATAAAATACTGTATTGGTGCGAGAAATTTTGATGTCGAGCATAAAAATTGATGGGCTATTTTATAGATTATTTAAAATATATTTTGTTCATAGATATGTTCGTTTCACCTTTTATTGTTTGTGATATGTGTGATGTGATATGTTCTGTTTCTTTTAAAGTTAAATTAATTATTTTAAGTTAAAAGAAACAAAATAGTAAATGAGTATTAATATTTTCCGTTTGTGTTAATTTCTTATGTTTGTATTATATTAATCTGAAGCATGAAAGCACAATTTTGAGTTTCTGCACTATTATATACTATAAGTCTTCTTTTTTCAGGAATAAAAAAATATAGTAATATTCTTGAATTTACAACAAATATAATAACATTTAAACAATAAAATTATTAAAAAAATTCTCTTGCAATAATAGAGGATTAGTAAAGTAAAAATATAACAAAACAATTTTATTATCAATATTATCATAACTGACGTTATGAGGTCTAATGTGTCCAAACATTGATGATCTCGACAGTTCGTGAAAGTCACGAATTCACGAGATACGTAAGCAGTTTAATTAAATTACAATATAGATTCTCAGAATACATTATTTAAAACAATTAAAATTTTAATCCTTACAAATCAGGCTCCGTCATCGATATGTGCCATAAAATACAACTAAGTGATGTTATACAGGCCCAGTATATTGTTTCAATAAATACAATTAATCCATAAACTTTGCAATGAACGTGATCTGGTTAGTGTATTACCGCTGTGGAAGTAATGCTCTACAGTCACGTACGGCATCCAGTCTGATTAGGGCTACTTTCCTCACCATGAGTTTATGGGATTGATAAAGCTGTTTCGTTGCAATATAGTACGAACCATTGGAAAGTAACTCGGAAAAGTGCACTTCAGTTTTTATTACATCTGCACCCTATCGATATAAAAGTTATTAGGGGAGAAGATGGTTGTGATTGCAGTCATCATAGAAATCGCACCTAATAACTATACTCATTATATTTGTGTTCCGACATTTCGGCCTTACATTTCAGGCTTTCATCAGGGATATAACAACTTTAAAAAAGTTATATACTTATATAACTTATGCTCTTGCTACCTTGTTATAATATAGAGTACATTTTGAACATTGATAGCATTAAAAAAAATGGCTAATATTTATCTGTTTTTACTATAAAATAATAAAATTAGGAAGCAAGATGTATAGTTTTATGAGACGAACAATTTTTGAAGTAACAAATCATAAATTATCTATCATATGTGAGACATCTGCATAAATAAAATGGATAAGGTAAAATCAGAACTATAAAGAAGATTCCATTCATACCAAAAGTCATAATATATTATTGAATGTTACCAAGTATTACTGTTATCCTATTATTTAACAATTTATTTATAGTTTATTTGATATTCATATTAACACTTACTAGTTTGATCATTACATTTTTAAAATGTTTATTTCCTTCATAGACTCTAATGATAGGGTAATAAAACTAAAAGTTTAAAATATAATCGCACAACTTTCATTTACCATTTGAAACTTTATTAATATTCCCTATTTTACTTTATTTTTTATTTTAAACGATTATATTTAGTTTCCATTGCTATGATTTATCTTTTTTAAAACGATGGTTCAGACCAGGGTTGCAATTAGTTATTAGCGATAATTGTTTATTAAAGATGTTAAATTATATTATTATCCTGAGGACTTTGTGTTATCTCACTTACTGATTAACATGACCATAAAATTAAATGGTTTATTTTAAAACAATGTAATAATTATTGGACTACATACATTGCTGTTATTATTTAATATTTAACTATTTAACTTGTAGGTCTTGATTGAGTGGTTTGGCTCGGTTAGAAATCTCTAGTAGTGGTAGTTCAGTCTAGTCCTGGAAATATATATCTGTCACTTCCTCAACCTCTATTAGTCTCCGTGAACCTTCCTTCTCTCTCTCTCCTCTCTCTCTCTTTCTCTCATCTCTCTCTCTGGGACGAACATATAACTCCATTAATGAAAGAATTAGGCTGGATACGTGTCAAAGAATATCGCCGAATCAACCTAATATGCCTAGCACGTAAAAAATACTAGATACAGGGATTCCGGAGGCACTAAGAAGTGAATTCGTGGAGGTGCGGAGCGAGGGAATGCATGCTCTATTTCAATTGCCTGCTTACAGAACCGAGGTCTTTAGAAATGCTTTCCACGCTGTGGTCGCGAGAGAGCTCAACATGTTTCCGGTGGAGATCAGATTCGCATCCTCCTTCCGCAGGACATGCCTTCGACTACTTTTAGACGGAGACTCGACGAATACTCTCGAAGCCTTATGCTCTCTGTAAACCAGTTGCCATTACCTATCCCTTTCATGATATACCTTCTACTTTATTATTCCTATTCATTATCCTTTATTATTAGCATCATTCCTTTTTTTTTATCTTCCTTCAGCCTATTGCCTATATTTTATTTTATATATTTCTAAAATTTGGAAAGGAATATATGTAACAATTTTTCTGTTAATTATAAACATAAACATTGTAAAAATTATTAGTTAAGTAATTCAATTATATTTTAAATGCCACATTTGTATGTAAAGAGTTTATAATTTTGTCTGTAAGAAAGGGTCTCTGGCCCTAAGACAATAAATATCAATCAATCAATCTCTCTCTCTTTTTTTTTTTTTTTTTTTTTTTTTTTTTTTTTTTTTTTTTTTTTTTTTGTCCTTCTTGCCCCCGTTGTACCTTAGGGCAGCCCTACACCAGCGGTTCGTTCCAATTTCTTATTTAAATTTAATTTGCGCGCATATACATAGCCTCGGTCGTCGAGATTGACAATTGACTGCACTCAAGTTGATCCCAAAATAATTGAAATATATTCGTGAGGCATATTTTGCAAATTTTTAAAATGGGAATCAATTACGGTTTCAAAAACTATTGGGCTGTCCATAACTGGAGAGCTGTTCCCACCAAACAGGGCTTCAGTAATTTCCTATCTATGTTAAGTGGGTCTACTTAAAATATATATATTTATCTATTTACAATTAAAAATCACTAAAGCTTAAAACAAAACTAATTAAAATGTATTAACAACCTATAACCAGTATTAACAATTTAAAAACAATAATTTAAGTATCTCTCTCTCTCTCTCTCTCTCTCTTTCTCTCTCTCTCTCTCTCTCTCTCTCTCTCTCTCTCTACCTACTGCATCCTCTGTCAGGGGCATTCTTTTTTTTTTTAATTTTACTTACGTATATATGAAATATATAGTAAGGAAAAGTATTGCAATCGTAAAAATTTTCGAACTCCAGTTTTCAACGAAAAAACACGTTTTGACGTTGAAACAGGAACCAAAAAAATCAAGCATAAAGCTCCATGTGTGTGGATTAAGTCTATCACGAAAGCTGACCGGAAGTGCTACTTTATTTTTGTCATTTTTGCATCTTTTTACGATTTTCCCAAAAATGGTACCCAAGATTTTGATCAAACTTGCTATTTCGTATTAAACTTTTACATGCTTTTATATCATAAAAGTTTCATTCTAATTGAAACAGTCTGACAGAACTTACCTGCCGATATTTAGAAATTTCTTCCTCTAAAGCACCTTTAATTTTGTAGATTTAACAAATAATTAACCATACCATGTTGTCAGCATTGATAAAAACAGGTGAATATCTATTTATGTTTTAATTTTGAACGTCTTGAAGAAAGTGAGTATAAAAGTCTTAGCCTCTTGCTATGCCTAATCTGTCTATTTGTGATTTGTGGACCCCATGTCGTACTTCTGTCGAATATGAAGTTGAGATATCTGATTGTATATCTGTTGAATTGAGATGTTGCCAAGATATAATAGAAGGCAGTTGAAAGTACAAGAATATGTACGGATTTATACCATATGTCTTAGGAAAATTTAAGTCTACATTAATATGATATTGGTAAAAAAAAATAAAAAAGTTATGATAGCAATACTTTAAAACATATTTTTAACATATACATATACAAGTTAGGTAAAGAAATAATCTAAATGTTTCTTTCCTTAAGCCTTAGTGCAAAATTTCCACCTTTCTCGAGTATATTACTGATAAGAACGTCAATTAAGTTACTATAGTAATGAATATGCTAACTAGTTGAATTATAAATGTGGAAGTTATTCAAATGTGAGCGTAGGTTTGCTAGACATATTCCGCCTGCGGGCATCACTGTAATTTTGAGCTTCCTTAACAAGGATCTTCCATCTTCATGTCAAACTTTATTCCAAGAATATTATTATAAAGCTGATGTTTAAATTTTCAATGTAGTGTTTGTTATTTGTAATAGAAAAAAAATATGAAAATTTAAACCCTATTTTCATATTTTGCGTAGGAATGAATGTGGTAAAAACATTTTTGATTAATTTTTCTTAAAAAAAAAAAAAATCATATCAAATGTTGTTCAATTTGCAGCAATGACGGTGTTAGGGTATATATCCTGAGCACCAGATAGATCACTTGTAACAACGCGTGCAGTAAAAACGCGCCCTAAGTCTGCCCTCACTGGAGAGAGGCCTTCCTCCGGCACTTTTATCTTTATCCACTCTAAGAAGATGTCAGTTTGTACTCCTCCAGAATAATCTCCGCCAGTTTGACGTCGAGATCAGCCCGTGTGATGGCGTTCCTTTTCCTATTTCTTCGTGTATTTTTAGATATGATACCTTATTCCCATGGCCTGTATTTTGTGGTGATGTTACACAATTCAGAAAAGAACGATGGAATAGAGAGAAATGTCGATATATAGACAAGTCGTTTGATGCAAATATTTAAAAATTAAAATTGTATGACCTAATCGCTGTAACGTTGATCCTACATTTTTTGGAATTCCTCACTCTGCTCCATTTCTAGAATCCTACCAAAAACCTCATTAAAATATAAATGATTTCTTCACCTCTTGGACTACCAATCTTTTTTATATTTGAAAAGTTTAAAGATATATCTCCCCGTAGGGGGAAGTGGATTAGCCACTTTTCAGGGGTTTGGACGTCCCTGCGGCCCCAGTCTAACACACACATTCCTCTGACATTGGATACACTTACAGTCTTAGGTTCACACTCAACCACCTCTACACACTTGAGTCCGTCTCCGCGGGTGGTGCGCTGGCTGTTCCTGGGGTCTCGGGGAAACGGGCTGCAGAGGGTACAGAGTTAAAACGGTGGGCACCGCCGGCTGCTCGGTAGCTGACTGGGCCTGAACCCACTGTTAGCCACAGTGGGAAGCTGCCTAGAGTAACGGGCGAAAATCCGAGGCATACCCACGGAGCCGGGTGGCACCCGGTATTGAGTCCCGCGGGTGCGTTAAGGGGGAACGCCCGAGGCCACTGCAGCTGTCGGTGGAACCGAATTCGCTCCGGGGGCTCGTCTGTGGGCCGCGCGTTGGGACGGACTCTTGAACTCATACACCTTTAACACACCATAGATCTACACATTTATTTATTTTTTTCTAATATGATGAACGTCCCAGATAAAAATACAGCGCTTCAGGTGCACAGCGCGCAAGTAGAGCAGCTCAGCTCAACTCCCTTTACTCAATCCAACATCGAGACCTCCCAAGCTCATTTCGTGGAGAATGTCCCGCCCTATCAACAACCCTCCCTCACAATGGAATCACATAGTAGCGATGCTACACTCGTACCTCTACCATTAACCTCAACTTCATCCCAATCTCCTTCCACTTCTCTTCAACCGCCAAACTCTCACGGGCAAATAGAAAATACAGTCCCGTTTCGCACTAAGTGGTTTCCGTGCTATATGGTGATGACTCTGGCCGAAAATGACCAACGGAAAACGTTTGCCTCATACAGCCCATTTAAAGTGGCAAAAGCTGTCAAATCTTGGAGTCCAGGAACTTCACTGAAATTCCTCAAAAACGGATCAGCAATGTTAAGTGTAAACAATGAAAAAGACCTTGCTAATCTACAACGATTTAAAATCTACGATGGTATAGCAGTAGAAATTCTGCCCCATAAAACTCTAAACCACACTAGAGGTGTCATTCGCGCAAACGAGCTGCTTCATTGCTCCGAGGAGGAACTGATGGAGGAACTTGCTCCAATGGGTGTAGTGGAAGCTCGGCGAATTCACCGAACCATAAATGGCATCAGAACCCCAACAGCCACAGTAATCCTTAAGTTTCTCCGACCAACTGTTCCAGAAAGGATTCAATTGGATTTTCTAACACTACGGGTCCGTCCATATGAACCTAATCCGATTCAGTGCCGGTCTTGTTACCGATTTAGGCATACCAAAGCAACCTGTATGACTGTAGCTTGTGGCGTATGTGCTGAGGAGCACTCCGTTGACACATGTTCAAGTCGACCGAAGTGTGTAAACTGCTTAGGTCCACACCCTGCCTTTAGCAGAAACTGTCCTGTTTACGCCAAAGAGAAGGCCATCGAACAAATTCGAGAGACCGACAAGGTATCCTACAAGAGGGCGGAGCAGATATATAAAAGATTCACTCCCCCTAAGCCTGATGTTTCATTCTCTCAGGCACTGAGAGCAGATCCCAACTCTAATTACGGGACTCCTCCTGAGGTCGCATCCCAAGTGGCTCGTGCTGCTGTTCCACCAGTCTCCGATGCTCCACCTCTGACTGCAAAGATGGGCTCGGCGACACCACCTAATGAGGCTGAATCCCTACTTCCATCGACAGTCCCTGAGCACACATTAACCAAGCAGCTGTCACAACTTGCAGGGCTTATAGACACTATCTCCTGCCGGTTGTTAGCACTGGAGCGGCACATATTACCAGGTGATACAATTCCAATTCAGCCGCCGCTTTCCGCAGGCACTATAACTCCCTCAGCGCAATACTCCCGAGATACCAGTTCATCCGCTGATGTAGTCCATACTCCGTCGTCCTGTGATCTTCACACTATGACCGAACCACCTCCTCGAAACATTTCAACTCGCAACCAGAGTGAAAAATCATCCGCCTCTTCCGCAGGTGGACATAGAAATCCTAAACGTCCAGCATCCCGACTATCGGCTGGTAATGATTTACCCAACTTTGAATCAAATCCTGGATCCTATGCTTCGACGAAGCCGCCTCAGAATAAGCGGCAGACAAAGGTCGAAAAAAAGGCTCCTAGGACAAAAAATCCTTCTAATAAATGACAATATCCTCACGTGAACTACGGTTTCTGCAATGGAATGTAAATGGGATTAAAGTAAGGAAACCTGACCTCGAAATCCTCCTTCGTAATAGCCAAAGTGACGTTGTCTATATACAGGAGACGCACTTGAAAACCTCAGAAATATTCAAGATAGCTGGGTACAGCGTAATGAGGAAAGATTTTACTACTGGACTGATAGCCTGCGGTGGTGTTTGCATTTTAATAAAAAATGATATTCCTTTCCTCCCGGTCCAAATCAACAGTAATCTCCAGGCAGTTGCCATCAGAATTCTGGCATGCTCATTGGCACTGACAGTCTGCTCCATTTACCTCCCTCCAGGAACTCACGTCACGATACAGCAGCTCGAACAGTTATGCCAACAGCTTCCATCGCCACTTCTTCTTCTAGGGGACTTTAATGCTCATAATCAAGCCTGGGGCAGTAAACTAAATGACATTCGATCTGAAACAATAATACAGATTATGGACACCCTTAGCCTTAACTTGCTTAATAACGGTAACCCCACTTATCAGTGTCCCCGATCTGGAGCCCAATCATGTATAGACTTGAGTCTATGTACTCCTAGCCTTCAGACTACTCTGTCATGGGAAGTACTTAATGACCCTCACGGCAGCGATCATTTCCCCGTATATATTCACACAGCTAGTAGAGTAGCCAACGTGGCGCGCCCAGGGTGCTGGCTGGTGAAGAAGGCTGATTGGTCGCTGTTCCAGGAGTCAGCTAAAATCTCTCAACTTGATGTGAACCTCGACGGGTGTGGAGCTTATAAACAATTCGAGGCTGCATTACTTCGGGCCGCGGAAGTTGCCATCCCTTATCGAGAACCGAGCATGATCTCAATGCAGCCAGTCCCTTGGTGGACTGAGGAGTGCCGCTTGGCGGTACGCAAGAGAAAACAGGCCTTAAGGAAACTGTCTCACAAGCCCTCTCCACTCAACCTGGAAGCCTACAGAAATGCAAGGATTCATGCGCGTTACGTTATAAAAATGCAGAAAAAACGTGCCTGGATAAAATTTCTTGATAACATCAGTTCCAATACCCCTCTAGAACTGTTTTGGAACACGGTTAAGAAACTAAACGGTCGGTTAATACCTGGACCCCCTAAGTTGCTTCAAATCAACCAAGAGGTCGTGTCAGACCCTCAGAGGATAGCTGATGCACTTGGACAGCACTTCTACGATGTATCGGCCTCACAAAATTACCCCCTACACTTCCAGCGGCTCAAGAACGACCGTGAAACAACTCCGTGCAACATATCTATTCCCTCCAGACGCAGCACAAGTACGGCTCTCAACCACCCCTTTTCGGAAGCTGAATTCCAGGTAGCACTAGCCTCGTGCAAAGAAGCATCCCCAGGGCCAGATGGCATTCACGCTAGTATGGTAACCAGCCTCTCAGCTAAGGACAAAATTGCACTCCTTCATATTTTCAATAAGCTCTTTCTAGGAGAGCAATTTCCACTATCATGGAAAGATGCTATCCTGATCCCGATTCACAAGAAAAATAAACCCCCCGATATTGCTTCTAGTTACAGACCCATCTCTTTGACCAGCATTCCATGTAAAATTTACGAAAGGCTAATAGCCAATCGATTGCAGTGGTACCTAGAAACCGAAAATATGCTACCAGCCTGGCAGAGTGGATTCCGTAAAGGACGAAGCACTCAAGACAATCTTGTATTCCTCTCCTCAGAAATACTTACAGCATTTGGAGAGCGCGAACGAGTGTTAGCTGTATTGCTCGATGTTGAAAAAGCCTTCGATCGAGTTTGGAGATGGCTCATCATCTCCTCTCTACAGAAGTGTGGTATTCATGGTCCTATTCTTTCCTTTATTCGGCATTACCTGCGAGACCGGTCGTTCAGAGTGCGTTGCGGAAATACAATGTCATCTCGTTTTGTTCAAGAGAATGGTGTTCCCCAAGGAGGTGTCCTTAGTCCTATTCTATTTTGTTTAGCTTTCAATGGCGTCCTAGGTAATATTCACCCACCAGTCCAGGCACTGCTATTTGCGGATGACCTATTGCTTTGTGTTCGAGGCAAACAAATTACTGAACTCACCAAATCGATGCAGTCTGCGCTCCATACTGTGGAGAACTGGTGTTCAAACAACGGTTTTAAAATTTCCTCAGCCAAATCTACAGCAATCATCTTCGCAAAACGGGCAGCAAACATCTCTCAACCTTTATCTCTTTTAATAGACGGGCAAAGGATAAATGTAGTAGAAAAGGTCAAGTACCTGGGGGTTACGTTTGACAGTCGCCTATCCTGGGGCCCGCACATCCGTGAGGTCAAAGCCTCTTGTATACGAGCACTCAACTTACTTCGGATGGTCACAAACACGGCTTGGGGGGGAGACCGTATGGCTATGCTAAGATTATTTAGAGTGGTTCTACGGAATAGGGTAGAATACGGAGCATGTGCATACGGATCTGCCGATCCGACTCGTCTAAATGCGCTTAGAGTGATCGTTACTACGGGGCTGAGGACAGCCATCGGCGCGTTTCGTTCTAGCCCCATTATCAGTCTCTTCGGCGAAGCCGGGGAGTTGCCATCCCATTATCGCCGACAACAAATGGAGGTTAAATACTTCCTTAAAGTTCTCGCAAACCCTCATCACCCACTAAAACCTCAATTTCTTCTTTCTTTGCGAGAACGGCCGCTGATGCCTACTCTTCCCTCTCGGGTCCACGACGCGATTCTGCCTTTCCGCCAGAGTTTAGAGCAGCTATACCCCATCGGGCCGTCCCCTATACCTCCCTGGTCCGTCCCTTCTATCCATTGTCAACTGTCTCTCACACGACTTCCAAAACTCACGACTCCACCAAAAGTATACCAGCAAGAATTTTTAGAGCTTATCCAAAGGTACCATAATGTTAATGTTTATTACACAGACGGCTCTAGGGGAGAACTAGGCGCTGGAGCTGCAGTTGTGAGTGAGGCCCAAGTTAACATGTTTGCCCTCCCTTCTATATCGAGTAGCTATACCGCCGAAGTAACTGCCATCCTCCAGTCCCTCCTTCTTCGCCAGCAATCTTCCTCTCAAGTAATCATATGCACCGATTCCCTCTCCACTCTCTCCTCTATCCGTAACATATATTCCTCTGACTATCTCATCCAAAGAATTCATACCACACTTGCATCCTTTCCCTCCCGGGTCAACATTGTTTTCTTCTGGGTTCCAGGACATTGTGGGATCTTGGGGAACGATCGGGCTGATTTAGCGGCACGTCACGCGGTTTCCGAGGGTCTTGAACTTCAAGGTGTGAGCCTGCCTGACCTTGTCACTTCAATTCGATCTAGCATATTGGGTTGCTGGCAGCGGGAGTGGGCGGCCCTCGAGAACAATAAGCTTCGCCTTATTCGGCCCGCGTTGGCCCTTGGGGGTCTTCCTGCCGGCCGTCTCGACGCGAAGAGGTTGTGCTCGCGCGACTTCGTATAGGACACTCTAGGTTGACCCACGGTTATCTCATGGCCCGTGGACATCCGCCTCTCTGTCGATCATGTCAGGTTCCTCTCTCAATACTCCACATCCTCACAGAATGCCGACAATATACCGCTTCACGTATTCTTTTCAACCTCCCCACCGATCCGTCGCTTCTTCTCTCTGATTCCTCTCCTCATATAACTAACATCATTCGCTTCCTAAAGTCAAACCATCTTTACTCTCAGATCTAAACTATACTCTCACTCTACTCCTATAATCATGTAACCTGTGTCTAACGGTGTAAAGGCGAACATGACCCTGGTGGTTGTCGCCTCGAAAAAAAAAAAAAAAAAAAAAAAAAAAAAAAAAAAAAGATATATCTAACTTATTCGTTATAAACTAATTAAGTCAGTCATTAATGAAATTAAAATGCTAGTCAAATTTAGCTGAAAAAACAATTTTATTATTCTAAGGGGAATAACATTCCTTTGAATATTTTTCTTTTATTTCGCTTTTGCATGAATGTGGCCAAGAATATATTTACTTTATTTTATTTTTTTCCATCTGTTAGTTAAGTTTACTTATTTTATTTCATTTTATGTTATTTTATTTTATTTTTTTAAATTTATTTATTCATTATTACTATTATCATTTTTTTTATTATTATTATTGTTATGTCTTGTTTTCTTTTGTTTTTTACTCTGTACATATGTATGAATGACTTCTTTTAGCCCTAATACGTATTGCCCAAGATAGTGGCAGATTGTATTATTTCTCAATGAAGCAATATTATTATTTATTTCGCTCATTATTTTATAACCGAGTCTTATTAACCTTCTTCACTTGAAAGCTATTATAAAAAATAATTATAAATAATAAATAATACTGTATCTAAAACCAATGAAGTTTTATGAGCTTAGTGAAAATAAAGATTCGTACTGTTCCTAAGCCAACGACAGTGCTATGAATTTATAAAGCCGGGATAATAGTCAATCGCCGGATTTTCCTCAGTATTTGGGTACTCATTTTATAGATGCTGAGTGTACCCAAGGAGGGTCCCATAACCTAGATCGCTCTACTGTTGAAAAAAAAAAAATAGTATTTTGCCACAATCACAGTTTGCACCCGTGGACCATAGAACAGTAGACTTCTTATTTATCTATTGTACAAGACCACTCATCTCCTTTAGGGTAACTGTTAATTAGTGTATTTAAATAAGAAAAACGCAAATTAACTCGATTTTTTTATTTTTTTAAATATTCTTCTGCCCATAATTTTAGGTAAATAATTGACAGTTATCATTTCCTCTTTTCCGTTTCTAAACAAAATAAACTCGTAATCTTTCTTCTTAACTGTTAGAAGTCTAGGGAAAATAGATCAAATCAAATTATTCGTGCATTGAAAAAAATAAATAATAATAATGGCTGAGAGGACAAAGTCATCGGTTTTCAATTTTTTTAAAACGCTCTTAAAGACAAGTAATTTCATATTTTTAATATCATAAGTAACCAGTCTTTTCTACAGAGCTATCGATAAGGAATCGAGAGGATCATTGGCAGTATTACTCTGAAGAAGTTTGAGTGTCATAAGTGGCTTAGTGTTTCAAAAGTTACTGGAGCCTACTTAGCATCAAGTTCTTAAAGTATCAACTTAGAATGTTGAAGACCCCCTAACATTTCGGAGAAAACTTTTCACACCTCCATATGTCATCTTGTTAGGAATGCTTCCGCAGAACTTCTACCCTTAATAATTTTCGTTATGAAATTCCAAGTATCATTAAAGTATCAAAACTCAACGTTGCATAATAATTAAAAACTTACTTCTTTATCATAAGTAATAATATAACTAATAAAAGAAAATTTACCGAGAAATGCAAATAATCCGTTATTGGATACAGAGTCGAATTGCTAAAATAGAGAAGATCCACTGTTTTGCTACTGTTGATGTTAATTTTTGTATATTAACTAATATTTCGATAAGTCTCCCTTCAAAAATATTTTCATGTGATGTAATTTTGATCATTATATTAAACATAAAGCTCTTTTCCAGTAAAACTCGAAAAAGTAAATAGAATTTCAAAAGTGAAATACCTTAATTTGGCCTAAAAGGCAACGCTCTTGTCCGTAAGCAAATAAAAAATCATAAAAATAGAGGGTGATACTACCTCATTGAGATATTTTTAAATTATTAAAATTCGATTAAAATGTAAACATTAAATCAGAATGAAAAAAGCTTTTATTTTTAAGAATGGAATTGTAGATAGATAACTTATAAATGCATTCACACATGGAAGGAATATAATTTGAAAAAAAAATATGTTTATATTCTACACTAACATTGAAATATGACCATTTACCTTATTACATTATATACTATTTAACCTTCTAATTAAAATATAAAGATCGGATTAAGGTATGAAAGGATTTAGGGTTTAACGCTTTTTTTTTCTTACATATTTTTTTTCAATCTTTAATGTGTTTTTTTTTAATTTAATTTTATTATCCTTTTATTTATTTTTTTTAATTTTTGTATTAAACATGTGGTGTGAATAGTTTCTTTTAGTCCCTATTATTATTGCTATTATTTCGCATGATGTTTTCATTTTTTTTTTTAATGAACTCAATTATTATATTTAAAAATTCATATGACTTTTTTTTTTAATTTTGAATATCAATGATATTAAATGACTAAGGGAAGAGATGGCCTGTATAGCATTCCATATGAGGTTACCAAATATAAATTACTCTGAGGGTTAACAATATAATGATGATACATTTACCTTTATTAGTTATACCTAAAGATAAGTATGAAAACTATAATAAACTTGAGTTAGACACAGAGCAGAAAACGGGAGACAGAAGTGGCATTGGCAAACATATCAATCATCGAGATAGCTGTTTGACTTAGCTCCTTAGTGACAGTGAGTCTACAGGTCCAACACTTTGTTTACTGCGCTACTAGGCAAGCAACTAGTCGAGTCAAATATTCGGCTAAAATGTCTCTATTTCTCCTGCTAATTGTTTTAATTCACACACATCATTGATAAGCGAAAGGTAAATGTTTCAGAGGTTCTGTCTTAGAACATTAATACAAAAGCTTATACTTAATAACATATTTTGTTTTTTAAATCTTCATTCAACTACGATCAACTTATATGTACAGAACAAGATCACAGATCATTATGTAACCAGGGAGAGAAACTGGAGAAAAGATTATCTTGTACAATGTCTGTATACTCAAGGATGAAGAAGTTAAAGGAGCATACAGTAAGATCATCAAAAAGAAACTTTCTGAATGTCATGAAAGAATAGACGCTAACATTAGATGGGCAGACCTAGAAAAAGAAATGAGGTCATCAGCTGAGAAGGTTCTTTGTTATAAGGAAAAACCAGGAAGAGCAGAGTGGTTTGATGAGGACCGCATCAGATTGAAACGGGAAATAAATGAAGCCAGGATTTACTGTCTATAGAAGAAGACGGAGTAGTAGTATGGAGAGCAGTTGCTGCAGATTGACTAGCCTGGCGACCTATCTGTTTAGCCGCATGATCTTCAAAGATTATTTATTATTATTGTAGGGGTCTACTAAACCAATGAATTCTTCCCATATGCTTGCGATCCAATATCCTCCGAATATCCTAAATGCCCGTTACTTTTTCACCAATAAATTCATCAAAATAGCCCTGAAAACCCCATTGATTGGAGATTACTTAATTTTATACTTAAAGCCACTTAATCGTAACTTCTCGTTTCCATCCATTCCTGATAATTTTCCAAGGTGGTCAAGCTAAACTGAAAAATTCAGCAGAGTAGTTTCTACACACGTATTATTCAAATTTATAATCAAATAATTATTCCTCCCATTTATTTGTTTTATGCTATTGTTATAGAGTTATTATTATGAATAAAGTGAGATTAAATAAAAAAATAAGTTGTTTCGGAAGTAAGTCATGGTTTGTTTGTAAGTGACATTCAATGTAATCAGGTTATTATTTTAGAGTGGGTTCTACTGTGAGGGACAGCTAAACTTTCTAACATCAAACGCATTCAATCCTTTCAATCCAAATTCCTCCGTACAATAGTAAGTGCTCCTTATTAAGTCTCCAACTATACCTTGCACCACGACCTTAATGTTCCATTTATTTCGGACCCAATTCCATCCAAATTTTCCAAATTCCACCAGAAATTCATTCATCATCCCAATCCTCTAGCTCAATCCCTAGCCAGCTCCACTCATCCATAAAACCCACCTAGAAGGTTAAAACGGCAGTGGCCTCGCGACCTTTTGTAAATATGTATACATTGGAGTTCTAGCACTGGCTAGATTATCCACTCAATGTCGTGTGTGTATGTGTATATAGGTATGAGTGATTTATTGACTCTATTGTATTGATTCATTATTGTATATATATTTTATTGTAATTTTATGCCGTGTAAATATTGTATGAATGTAGTATGTATTTATCTTTTACCACTACTGTTGATGTCCAAATTGGGACAGATTGTAATTTTACTCAATAAAAAGCGTTGTTAGAAAAAAATAACAACTAAATCATCGAATTCCTTTCCTATCTTCCTTATAATCCAAAATCATTTGTGAAATCGCAATGGACCCACTCAATGTAAAGAATGATCATTTGCTTAAAAACATACAAAATAAAAGGTACTTTATATGGAGGGTGTAAATACTTAGTTATCCTAGTTTTTATTTATTTTTTGTTACGAATAAGATCATCCAAAAAAAACCTAAATATCCCACTACTTGAAGAGTTGGCCGGTTATAGATATCCCTTTTTTCATTGCAAAATACCTGCCTACACAAACCTGTTAATCTGTGACCTCTCCACCATATCATCTTATCATTTCCTAACAATTCTTTTACAATAAATTAGACATTGGAGTGCTAACATTGGGTAGTTTATTCACAGTACTATCATGTCATTAACCTCATTTACGTGTCGTATTGGATCAATGAAGTTGTAATATAAAAAATAAAAGGCTTGACTAAATTATTGATACTGATTTATGAGAGGTAGTTATTTGGATTGTGGAACCTTAAAACGTTTTTCTGATAATAATTCAAGGATTGAAATTCCCTTTATTACATACTTTAAAATGAAAACATCAATTTTACCCTGTCCATACACCCTTTTCTTTGTTGCCTTGGATTAAACAACGAAACCATATTCTAGGTCGGGCCGTCACTGGAAGAAAGACCCTCCAGAGACATATGACAGCCGACGAAGAGCGAAAAGTTGGATTCCCAGAGGCCATCGCCCCCATCCCCTCAGAAAGGTGAGAGCTGTCAGCCTGTAGGACGTAACTCACCCTGACCGATCGCAGGGGTGATAAAGCTCAACCCAGAAACTAATCCGGAAACGCGACGTGACCTTTGAGGGGATACCACTAAGGTATCCTTATTCTCTTTCAAGACGTGTCTTACTCCTAAAGTGGCAGCTCCTTCAAAAAAAAAGAAAAAAAAAAATCTGGTGCGCCCAACACAGGACTTTCACTGACCTCCTTTGTTAAATTTTATTTACAAATTTTTAAATTATGGATGAAAAAATAATCGAATAAATAAAGTTTCGACAGAAAAATATTTATTATTAAATAATCTATAATATTTTTATCTGCAGCAATCAGTTTGTTGTATCGGCTTTTCATCACTCTCCATTAACTTTTATTAAGCATATTATATCATATCTTTTCTAAAATATTTAGCTATACAACGGTATACAATACATATATATTTCTATTCTTGTGTTCAAAAATTGCATTAAAAAATATTTTTGGAAATTCCTCGAGTAGTTTTTTTTTTTTATTAAATTCACTCAACTTGCATATGGGTCAATCCATTCGAAATCGTCCAGATCTTGCCGCTAATTTTTGATTTGTTGACCAGTTATTCTCTATTCTTTGTGAATATAAAACCATAAATAAAAACAATTTCCAGCCAATACTTTTAGTGTTGCAGCCGTTTTAAGTCAGCTTCACGGGCGAAAACATGTGATGGGAAAACCTTCCTAATTCCTTTAATTTTTTAGATATCGAATCAAAACAAAAATAAACAATAAGATAAGAACATGCTTTGTATTTTTGTCCTCACAACTTATTGCATAAATAAATATCAAAAGGGACTGAGTGAAAAATTATGAAACTTATACAAATTACGTACCTATACGATCTGTTTAAGTGAAAGCTGGTTCCGAAGTAATAAAACTCTCTTCAATGTTAAAATAACGTTTTATTTTAAAAAAAATAACTCCGGTAATTTTGCATATTTAAGAACAAAAAAAAAAAAAAAAAAACTACAATGATAATGAGAGTATTTTGTAAAATTTTGGCCGTCACAGCACGTTACTTAAGTAGCCAAGAAAATGGTTTAAAAAAATTTACGAAAAATTACATCAACAGAAACCTATCGAATCAAAAAAAAAATTAACAATAAGATAAGAACATGCTTTGTATTTTTGTCCTCACAACTTATTGCCTAAATAGTGAAGAAAGTTGTTTAAAAAATTCTTGAAAATGGATAAAAAACGAGATGTTTAACAAGATAAAAGTACATGAAGGAACTAAGACTCACTTATAATTATTTTTTATTATAAAGATTAGGCTTAGTCCTACTTACTGTACAAATATCGATCTTGAGAACATAGTACTTTTTCCTATATTAATTCTCAAAATTGGCAAAAATTGATTTTTCGCGATGTTTACACGGAAATATCTCAAAAGGGACTGAGTGAAAAATTATGAAACATACACAAATTACGTACCTATGCGATCTGTTTAAGTGATAGAAATTTGATCATTGAGACTAAGCTGGTTCCGAAGTAATAAAACTCTCTTAAATGTTAAAATAACATTTTATTTAAAAAATATTAACTCCGGTAATTTTGCATATTTAAGAACAAAAAAAAAAAAAAAAAAAAAAATAGAATGATAATGAGAGTATTTTATAAAATGTTGGTCGTTACAGCACATTACTTTAGTAGCTAAGAAAGTGGTTTAAAAAAAATCACGAAAAATTACATCAAATGAAACCTTTGGCGCGCTATGACAAGAGAGGTTAGAAATGATTTTCACGCTTAATTATTTTTCCTTATATAGCCTTATCATTGCACTACTTGTTTTAGAAATTTTGATCGAGTGAGCTATACCCTTTTTTCAATTAATTCAATTAATACATAAATTTTCAAATCAGGATTTTTTTCCTGCTTGGAAATATTCATAGTAAAATATCTCAAAAAGGACTGAGTGAACAATGATATAACTCATGCAGATTATACCTCTATATAATAAGTAAGATAGAATAAAATTTAGTGGCTGAGACTCAACTGGTTCTAGTGTTATTAATTTGGTTTGTCTTATAGTCGGTTAATGAGATGAGAGACACTCAGGCAAGTAATATTTGATGTACTATATTTCCAAAACAAACTGGGTCTCAGCTACTAAATTTTATTCTATGCAATTTAGAAAAAAAATATGCAGTTCAGAAGCTACACCTGATATCATAATCAACTTGATGATATGCTACTTCCGCCGAAGAACTGGATGGCGGGCCAACGTCTGGCGGCAGCAGTCATCAAGAAGTTGAGCAAGGAAGAGAAGGAGAGGCGTGCCTAGGATAGGGTAAGGCGCCTAACAATGAGGCGTCACACAGCCACTCCTCTCTAGGAAGTAATGCCTAACGTTGGTGGTAGGGTGAGAAACAGATGTAGGGAGGCTCGTTTTACTGGGTAGAAATCCCACACACGGATTGGTACGGGCCTATCATTGTCTTTTGAAGATTTCTACCTACCCTCGTAAAAAAAAATAAAATAAAAAATTGAGCTTTAGTGCTACTTAATTATCTGATACCTACCGTATTCAGTCTTAGGAAACCAAAATACTTACTGCTCCTTCATTTTGTCGCAAATTAAATCATCCATAGTGACTTTAACACCATACTTGTCGCAGAAATAGCTCGAAATAGATATACCTTTCTTTATTCTGAGCTCTCTGTCCATCCAAACCTACTTTTGCCCTTGCCCTACCTTCCTTACATTTCTTTGATTACTCTCTGAAACGATTGGAAAGAAGGTTGCCTCGGGACCTACTCATTAAAAAATGATATTAAATTGCTATTACTGAGTAGTTACTTAAGTCATACATTTACTTTGACTACAAATTGCTTGTAGCATTAGTTTAATTCAGTTGTAAATTTTTTTTTAGTAATAACAATTTTTATTGAGAAAATTTTACAATCTGTCCCAATTTGGACATTAATAGTATTGCTGAATGATATCAAACATACTACATTCATACAATATTTACAAAACATAAAATTACAATAAAATATATACACAATAATGAATCAATACAAAAGTCAATAATTCACTTATACCTATATACACATACACACACTCATACATACATCACATTGAGTGGAGAATCTAGCCAGTGCTAGAACTCCAATATATTTACAAAAGGTCGCGGGGCCACTGCCGTTTCAACCTTCTAGGTGGGTTGTATGGATGAGTGGAGCTGGATAGGGATTGAGCTAAAGGATTAGGATGATGAATGAGGTTCTGGTGGAATTTGGAAAATTTGGATGGAATTAGGTCTGAAATAAATGGAACATTAAGGTCGTGGTGCAAGGTATAATTGGAGACATAATAAGGAGCATTTACTATTGTACGGAGGACTTTGGATTGAAAGGATTGAATGCGTTTGATGTTAGAACGTTTAGCTGTCCCCCAGTTGTAAATTAAAGTACTTATATTTAATAAGTACAAAAAAAAAAAAAAAAAAAAAAAATCATATTAATACTGATTGATTGTTTGATGAAGTATTGTTGAGAAGATTTTTTTTTCAATTATGTATCGATTAAAAGTTAATATTAACTTAGTACCAAACTGTGAAATCAATGTAGAATTAAATATAACAGATTTACACGTATTAAAAAATATGGTGCACGCAACACACGACTTTCACTTATCTCTGTTATTAATATCAATTTAAGAATTTTTAATCAAATTTAGAAACGAAAATAAATTGTTAAAGAATTATTTACATTTGATTTTTATAGAAAGATGTTATTAAATAATATGTTATAATATTATCTACAAAATTCAGTAACTTTTTTCGGCTTTACATTACTCCGTGTTAGAATAAGGTGAACAGATTTTTAGATGGGCAAAGCGGGACAACTCTGAAGGAAGGGGGGGGGGGTATCAACAAAAGAAATTTATACGGAATAAAAATAATATCCTCATATTTTTAACATAAGTACAATTTATAAATATCAAAAATGTAAAATATTTTATTTCTTGACATATTTTTTTTTATTGAAATTGTTTTATTAAATTTTTGTCATTTTTTAAAATATACATAACGGTGTGGTTCGCCGGACAAATTTTGAAAAATCGGGTCTGGTCAGCGATGACAGCGCCGTCCAGCGGCCCAGCGGTGAAAGAATTGCATAAAGAATTATTTTAGGTCTTATCCCTTTTTTTTTTTTTTTTTTTTTTTTTTTTTTATTGAGATATATTACAATTTGTTACAAAATGAACAATAATAATATTGATAAGAGACCACATTCATACTATATATACAGAAAATAATAATAATGGTCAAATTACATAAATTTTTTTATTTTTTTGACAACAAGTAATATACAAATGCCTTTAGGCATATATTGTAACACTGATGACCATTACGAAAAACCTCCTTCAGGATTCTTATGAATTCGTGAGTGAAGAAACCTCCCAGTGAAGGCACTCCTTGGCGTGGAAGATCTGCTAAAGAAGTAGGTCTCTGCTCCAGAGGCGTTTCAGTCTCCTTGGTGGGTTTTGTGGTAGTGTATCAGTCAGTAATGTTTGTACCAGTAGGTTTGGATGTCCAGCGAGGGAGTCGTGAAAATGTTTGTAATATTTTTTGATGATATCCGTTACGATTGGTATGTTGAGGTCTTTGTGTAATGCTTTGTTGGTTACGTAAAAGGGACAGTGAGTGATGAAGCGGAGGAATTTAGATTGAAAGATTTGAATTGTCTGCAAGTGTGATTTTTTGCATGAGCCCCACACCTGAGTACCGTACGTCCATATAGGTTTAAGTAGCATGTTGTATATAATGATTTTGTTGCTTAGTGATAATTTATTTTTATGGTGAAGAAGTCGTCTAAGTATTGATAGTCGATGATTCAGTCTTTTTTTTAAGATAGTTACGTGTGATTTCCATGTCAGGCGTCTATCCATTGTGAGTCCTAAGTATTTTGTTTGAGTTTGTTTGGGTAACTGAACATTGTAAAGTGTCAGTGGAGGACAATCAGAATGCCTAAGCGTGAATGTTACTTGACTTGATTTCTGTATGTTTATTTTAATACGCCATTTATCAAGCCAATCTTGAAGTAAATTTAAGTAAGTTTGAACATTGTGTGAGGCTATGGTCGGATCAGTACTTGTTGAGAGTATCACGGTGTCGTCTGCGTATGTTGCAAGTAATGTGTCGGGTGTTTGTGGTATGTCAGAAGTGTATATAGTATACAGAACTGGACCCAAAATGCTGCCTTGCGGAACTCCCGCACCAACTCGACAGTAGTCGGAATGTTTACCATCTTGGTCGACTACAAAAAACCTATCCTCAAGATACGACCTAATTATTAAATAATAAGTATGCGGTAAAATTGATTTTATTTTACTGAGGAGGCCATCATGCCACACCTTATCAAATGCCTGTGCGACGTCTAAAAATGCTGCTGTACAGAATTCTTTTTTTTCTAATGCCACAGCAATCGAATCAACAACTCTATGGCACTGTTGTATGGTCGAATGTGCAGGTCTAAAGCCAAATTGGTGGTTAGGAATTACGGATTTGGAATCTAAGAAAGGATATAGTCGCTTTAATAATATTTTTTCAAACATTTTGGAAAATAACGGTAATAAACTAATTGGTCTATATGAAGTGACTTGATCTAACGGTTTGTTTGGCTTTGGAATCATCTTTATAATTGAAAACTTCCATACTAGAGGAAAGTAAGTAAGTCGGAGGATAGAATTATAAATAGATGTTAGGAAGATTATGGCTTTCTTAGGAAGAAGTCGTACAATTTTAGGTGTGATTAGGTCAAAACCAGGAGCTTTTCTAAGAGGTAAGTTTTTAATGCAAAATTTTACGTCCGAAGGAGTAATAGGAGGTGGAGGTAGAGAAAGAGGAAGAGAATAAGTGAGAATTTGTTGGATGTCTGAGCAGTGCTGTTGGTCTAGCAAGTCATCATGAGGATGAAATACATCCGTAAGATGTGCAGCAAATAGGTCTGCCTTTTCTTTATCACTTCTAGCCCATGTGTTGTCAGGTTTACGGAGAGGGTTCTTTGTATGGTGATAATGTAGTATCTTTCGTGTTTGTTGCCAGAGAGTATTGTTACTAGTCTGTAAGTTACTCAAATGTGTGTTGTAGGTGTCGTGTTTATATTGTTGTATAAGTTTTCTCAGTCTGTTAGTAAGTTGGTTAAGTAATCGTTTGTCACTAGGATAGCGAGATCTTTTCCATTGGTTAAGAGCCCGTCGTTTTTCGACCATTAGTGACCGTATTTCAGGGGGTAAATACTGTTTGTTATTGTCTGTTACTGGTTTATGTGCTGATTGCCAGGCAGCATTTTGTATAGTCTTAGTAAGTGTATCTACAGCATTGTCGATGTCTTCCTGAGTCTTTAAGCTAGTATTGAGGTTAATTTTATTGTTTATGGCACTATGAAATTGACTAATTAATATTGGTCCAGGAGTTAACGTAGGCATGTGGGTTGTAGATAAGATGTGTCTAGAGAGAGAAAGCATAACTGCAGAATGGTCAGATGAAAGGTCATTATCAATAGTGATGTGATGATGTAAAGTATTTAGGCGAGAAGTGATAAAGAAGTCCAGTAGTTCTGGCTGTCGATTAATGTCTGTCGGCCAGTAAGTCGGTTCTGGTGGTAGAATGAAGTCACAGTCAAGGGTCAGACATGTATTAAGAAGAACATTTCCTCTAGGGTTTTGAGTCCTATTGCCGAAACGAGGATGTTTGGCGTTAAAGTCCCCGCCACATAAAAATTTAGGTCCCAAAACAGTAAATACGTCAGTAAGTATATCTTGTGAAAGTCCCTGTCTCGGAGGACAATAAGCACTGGCGATAGAAATAGTTGTGTGGTCAATTTCGACTGAGATTGCTGATAATTGAAGTTCAGGTAAGGCTGTCATTTGTAGAGGATAGTGATACAATGTTCGTTTCACAACTACTGCCGAGCCACCACGGGCAGCTCCGCTTGGATGATCAGCACGGTACACTATATACCCCTGTATATAAAATCGTATGGTCCTCGTAAAGTGAGTTTCGGTTAACAGTGCTATGTCTATGTCATGTTCGTGCAAGTATATGTCAAGTTCGTTTCTTCGGTGTAGGGCACCATTAGCATTCCAGAGGAGGAGTTTTAGTGAATGTTGATTAATATAATTAAGGGCTGACATTTGGAATAAATTTATTAACAAGCGTGGTGAGCAAAGTTATGAGTGGATTTATCATCGATTTAAATTCATTTAGAAAGGAATTGAAGTGTGAAGAGAAATCTTGAGTGGTAGATTGTGCATGAGATGATGTGTTATTAGGTCTTGACTGAGATGAAGGCATGAATGGTGGTTGTGTGTGATGAGGTGTTGAAAAAGGTGGGGACATATTCGTAGATTGAGGTGTTATGTGTTGCGGGGCAGTGTATTGAGGTACTGTATACTGGGGTTTAGTGTGTTGAGGAGTCGTGTATTGAGGAGTTGTATTTTGGGGTGTAGTGTGGTGCAGAGGAGGTGAATGTTGATGTCTTACCAATTGAGGTATTGCGTAATGAGGTGTTGTGTTTTGAGAAATTGAATATTGTGGTGATGTGTAGTTGTAAGTAGGGTTATTACATACCGTCTGATGTTCTTCTGTTTCAAGAGGAGGGTAAGTAAGTCTGTCTCCCACCTCTGGAGGCAGAACTTCTGTTACTTCTCTCCTCCAAGCGCCCTGGCTTCGCACGTTGAGTCTTCTTCTCTGTAATTCGAGATGTACGGAGCATCCTCTGTAGTTCGCTGGGTGAGCGCCACCGCACAACGCACAGACTGGGGGCTCTTCTCGTGGCTTCTGGCATCTATCACTGGGATGGTCTTGACCGCACTTCACACATCTTGGTATATGGCGGCAAAAGGCTCTGGTATGTTCGTATTGTTGGCACCTCATGCATTGTACAATCTCCCTTCTTTTATGAGGTTCCTCAATTTTAACCTTTGTGTAGGCTATATTCGTAATTTTGAATACTTCGGCACAGTTCGCAGCAGATTCGATGTCGACAAAAAAGAGTGGCAGAGGTTCTTTAGTTCTGGGGTGTAAAACATTTGTTATGCGACGGACGTTGAATCCTTGTCTCTCTACGTCATATTTAATCATCTCGTGGGGTGTGGTGTGATGAAGATTCCTAATTACGAATCGATAGGGTTTATCTTCTCTTGGTTGGTAAGTGTGGAAACTATAGCCTTTGTTCTCTAGATATCGCACACTGGCTCTATAGGCATCACTATTTTGTGTTTTTAAGGTAATAATATTTTTATTCGAAATAAATTCGAAATTGTTTCCTCCTATTAAACTAATGATGTCTCGGCAAAAGAGCTGGAAATTTTGTACGCCTTTAATTTTTATTGGAGGTGGCTTGTGAACAACTGGCGTTACATTCTCTTCGTCTTCTATTTCAGCGGATAGAGGTTCAAACATATTACTTACAGGTATGGCAGGGATACTCTTTAAAGTGGTCGACGTAGTACTATTAGTAATATGAGAATTAGTTGTTTGTTGAGGAGTAGAACTAGAAATAGTTATACCAGAACTATTATTTATGATATTAATTGGAGTTGTTTCATTGTTTTCTGAAGCACGTTGGTTATTGAAATTAACATGTGTTTTTATTTGGTTAGTTTTCAGTGATGAGGTTTTTATCTGGGAATCTTTGGAATTCATACTTTTCTTTTCAATAGGGCTATCTAGTTTTGAAACATTAGAGTTACTTCTTAACTTTCTCTTCAAAAGGGTAGAAGCTACAGCTTCAGTAGATCCGTTACTTGTACCGGGCAATGCACGGTCGTTCATGACAAAAGTGTCCTTTTTCACTTAAAAAAAACAAAAAACAAACTCACCTGACTGTTTCAGGACACCACATTGTACAAATTCAGCAAATAACCAGTCAAAGAACAGAAAAACTTAAAGACAAAATTTGTTGGCAACTTCACAATACAAGGGTTAACAGCTGTTTCATTACATAAAATAGAACATAAATAAATTCATATATATACAATAAAATAATAATAATAAAAAAAAACAAAACAAATCGAAACAAAAACCTATTATTGTGATAAATAAAAAGTTGGCAAATAAATAAACATCTTACACACAATCATAACTATATGCAATATATACAATTGCTAAAGGGACCCCAGCAAGCGCTTTTCCCTCCACTTGTGGAGGAAAAAGCGGAATCCAAGAGATCCCAGCGCCTCTATCTCAGCCGCATCACTGGTCTGAGCCAGTGGAGGCTGAGTTAGGGCGCTGTAGCCACAAACATACCGTACATGAGTGGAGGATCTGACCATTGAGAAAATCGTAAAAAGGTGCTAAATGCATAAAGTAGGACTTCCGGTCAGCCGATTTTAGTGAAAAATTTGCCGTAACATCTCGGGCGTATAGTAGTTTTAAATATGAAATTTCAGTTCCGTACGACTAATGGTTTTTGCGCTAGATTTATCTCACACACACAGACTTTTTTTCGGGCTTGGAGTCATTTGGACTCAGATGACCCTAAAACGTGTATTTAATTCCAAAACTGGAATTAGAAAATATTCACGATTGCAATGCTTTTCCTTACTATACATAATAAGTGAAAGTAAAATGAAGGTTTTTATTTTTTAGACGAAAATTGTAAGAAGAATAACAAAATTAGCTGTGTCAGCTAGTGCACCAGACGATTGTTGAGGTTTTAAACCCGCAATGCTGCAGAGTCATGCAAAATAGATGGTATAAAGCGCCTTTCATAGTAGGGGCTGAAATAATTGCAGTTTTCAGCGCCAGTTATCCAGTTTAGTACTTTTACTCTGCTAGATCTTTTGTAAATAATCGTCTTTTTTTGGTTAAATTTTTCAAAAATTATTATTAATTTGTTCATATTTGGACTGAATTTCAATCTATTAATGTTTTATTTCAATTTTGATATTTCATATATATTATATTGTGATAATCAGCGAATATGGGAAAATATAGCTATATCATATAAGATACTCAACAGCACATCTATAGTTATTGGGTTAGTCTCTTTATTGGTTTCAATTAATGAACATAATATATACTAAATTATAAAAAAAAAAAAAAAAAAAACCTGTACCTCTACAACCTATGAAGGGTCTTAGGCTCAGTGCATGTAGAGATTCGTACTGTTTCTAGGCCAACGGCAGTGTAATGAGGTGATTAGGCCTTAATCGCGCTCAGCCGCCAGGTTTTTCCCAAATTAATTTGGGTAACCACTTTATAGAGGCTGGGTCTGCCTCAGGAGGGTCTCCATATCCTAGGGTCGCCCCCCGACTGAATTAACAGAATTAATAATATTTTGCCGGGATACGAACCCAGGACCCGTAGAACTGTAGACTAGCGCTCTATCTACTGGACCACGCCGCTCCCTATACTAAATTATAACAAAATTTATTTATTTATTTATGACGCCACTACCCCTGTGGGTCATTGGCGTTCACACTTATATATTATACTCTTTTATAATATAAACTTCTTTTCAAATACTTGAATTTAGGTAAGAATATATATCCCTTTTCTCGTTTTAATGTTCTTTTGACGGACACAACACATATCATTCGTCAGCTGATTGATTGATACTTTCACAGGTATATATTTATGGAAATAAGAATACAGCCTTCATGAATATAAAATAAAATAAGTGATTGTTCTAAATCAGTCTTAACGTCCATGATTTTTTTTAAAAATTTTATATTGGTTAAAATCATGAAGCATTAGGTATTTAGCCAAGTAACTGACTTAAAACGACTGCAACACTAAAAATATCGGCCATAAAAATATTTTATTAACAGTTTTTCATTCAGAAAAGAATAGAGAATAACTGATAATAAAAATCATGAAAATAAAAATTCTTGATTGACCCGTATGTTCGGTCTAAGCCGTTATATTATTTATTATTATTATATAATATTATTTCGTTCTGTAAAATAAAATAAAAGAACTGCATTAAATTAATCATTAATTTAGTTAGCACTAATTATGCCATAAAAACAATATCTTTGCACCAATTATGAAGTCCATATTTTAGAAGTATTCAGGATATTTTATATATGTAAATACAAAGATAATAATAATCTGTAAACATTATTTTAATGTTATAATAAATATAATTATTTTGTAATAACCAATCATACAAAATAAGTTGAGGGATCGATCACCTTTAGCTTAGTTCCTAGCATAACAGTTTTCTATGCCTAAGGTCGTGTGTTCAAACCTGCTAGTATTTTTTAATGGGAGTAAATAATTCTTAGCTATGCCGTCCTTCGGAGGAGACGTAAAAAAGTGGTCCCGAGCCTGTGTGATGTCAGGTACTCGTGAAAGAACCTTATTATAATAAACGCTGGATAGGAAACATTTAGGACTCCCGATGTAGCATCGCCTTATTAGCCGTAGTAGCATAAAGTAACGTTAAATAAATAATAAAAAAAAAGTTGAGGTAATTACCTGTAAAAATAAAATAAAATTACAAGTATAATCACCGACACTAAAATTGACCCTAACTGCCTCTAAGTTAACCTCCAACCATATGATTCTTCACATGACGAGTGCCACATGAATGACTGGTTGATATATTAATATAATATTTACATATATTGTAAATGCGTGTTATTATTCAGTTGCTAAATTACTTAGCTCTAGGTTAAAATGTATAAAACTATTATTCTTCTGTCGTTCTTTTATGGATTTGAAACGTTGACGCTTACTTTGAAGGATGAACAACGGCTTATGGTTTTCGAAATTAAGGTACTGCGTAAAATATTTGGTCCGAAGAGATATGAGGCCACTGAGGAGTGTATACGGTTGCACAACGCGGAATCGTGGAACTTGTACCCTGTGAATATAATTGAATTGATAAGATCGCGGAGACTCAAATGGGCAAGTAAATTTGTTGGGCTCGGTGATGAACAGATTCCCAGAAAGTTGGTATTCGCTGAACCGACTGGTAGGCGTCCGAAAGGTATTCCGAGGCGTCGATGGTAGGATTGTGTTCAGGCTGATCTCGAGAGCTTAGGCTTGAACGGTGAACATTGGACGAGCCTGTGAAGGCGGAGTGTGGTGGTATCGGCATCGAACCTTTGGGTTCGGTAAGCCTATTATTATTATTATTATTACATATATCGTAGCATATACTGTGGTGAAATAGTAATAAGTATTCATTCAAAATTTAATACACTTATTTTTCAAGCACCTACCTATTTATTAAAATGGTCGAAAAAGGTAATTATTGCCTTTTAAGCGTTCCCCGTTGGCAAATATATGTTTGATTAATTTATAATAATTAAAGAAATAAATATATGTGAAAATAGCTGTGGAATCACTTCGATATTTTTCTATTTATTTTTTATAAATTGAATACAGTACGGTATGATTTAATGCTTAGTTTTATCATTATAATAATTTTTTTTTTTTTCAAGAACAATTTTTATTGAGTAAAATTACAATCTGTCCCAATTTGCACATCAATAGTAGTGCTGAAACATATCATACATACTACATTTATAAAATATTTACACTGCATAAAATTACAATAAAATATATACACAATAATGAATCAATACAATAAAGTCAAGAATTCACTTATACCTATATACACATACATCACACATACATCACATTGAGTGGAGAATCTAGCCATTGCTAGAACTCCAATATATTTACAAAAAGTCGCGGGGCCACTGCCGTTTCAACCTTCTAGGTGGGTTGTATGGATGAGTGGAGCTAGGGATTGAGGGATCCCTGGATAGGGATTGAGCTAGATGATTAGGATGATGAATGAGATTCTGGTGGAATTTGGAAAATTTGGATGGAATTAGGTCTAAAATAAATGGAACATTAAGGTTGTGGTGCAAGGTATAATCGGAGAAATATTAAGGAGCATTTACTATTGTACGGAGGACTTTGGATTGAAAGGATTGAATGCGTTTGATGTTTGTACGTTTAGCTGTCCCCCACAGTTCAAGTCCGTAGGTCCAGATGGGCTTCAGTATTGTCTTGTAGATTAATAATTTGTTTTCAACTGTAAGTTCAGATTTTCTGTTAAGTAGGTTGAGGTAGAATCGTCGGTTGAGTTCTTGTCTTTTAAGTCTTGTATGTGGGTTCCAAGTCAATCTTTTTTCTAACAGTAAGCCATGACACCGGACTGTATCTGAGAGAGGAATTGGTAATGAGTTGAAATAAATTGGCGGAGAGGATTTTCGTCTAAGAGTAAAGGTTATGTGTTTACATTTTAATAAATAAAAAATATGTTTTATTAATGAAGTTTACCAGCTTATTAATAACTAATAATTACATTGAAATAATGATTATGAACTTATGTTAATGAAATTGATGCTTGAAGTACAAAGATCTGTCAGTGTTCCCGCTGATATAGATTAGAGAATTAATACTTCTAAATTATTAATATATTAATACTTCCATATGGCAGTTACCATATTCAGCTCATCCAAAACAAACAGTATTGTGAAACTCGGGGAAAGAATAGGAAAATATCATTCTGTTTGTGAAAATAACAGTAATCGAGAAAATATTGAGCAGGATCTTTTCAAAGAACGCCCGTAGCAATACGTTAAGCAGATACAATAGAAATAACAAATTAGAATATGTTACTTTAGAGAATGTTATAGGAAATCCACTTGACGGTTTATATCAACAACATTTATATTCTTCTGAGAAACAATACAAATTTTGGAAGCGTTAAATAATATTCAAACGAAAGGAAAATATATATAAATAGACACCTTAAATAAAATGTTAAAAGTTTAAATTAAATAAATTAGGTGAACAATAAAGGTACTATACTAATACATTGTATTCTTAAGTAGTAGATTTTCAAGTATATTACAATCACAACACCAGACTAACTCTCTATCAGCAATGAAAAACTATTTTTTCAAATTCCAAAATAAAATTTTTTTTTTTTTTCGTTTTTATCAAATCCTAAACCCTTATAAGAAAGCATATTGCTTTCCTGGCCCGTTTAAAAAAAATAAAATAAAAAATACACCGGTGATTTGCCCTATTATTTTTTCTTAAAATTCGGATAAAAGAAAATAGACATGAACAAGACATGTAGAGAAGTTACCCATCGGCATCACTCTAAAAATATTTTAAACTAGATGGTCCCAAGGCCATCTTCTTTCCAGACGCCTCGGAGCATTATCCGGAATTGAAGATAAAGAAAGGATTGAAAATAGAGGATTAGTGTGGGAATGGAATTTTTTATAAAAGGAATGATATCTAGTTCGGGCCAAATCAGCAACATACGGAACATTAAGGTCTTTAATTGAAACTTTTAATAGATAGGTCTCGTTATACCTAGAATTGTATTGTAAAGGTTGTATTTTTCTTTATTTCATCCAACTTCCCTCTCTTAATTGTTTACTTAATGGCGTAAATTGTTAAGTTCAAAACTTAGAAACAGGCCTGTTCCATCTCTTTAAATAATGTAATCCGGAAGGATTACTTTAAGTAAATGTACACGTTGCTACTTTGGTATTACAACGGAGAAACGAGTTTGCATTAAAAGTGGGTTTCTGTGTTGAGCAGGGCAATGCTTTTAGAGCGGATTTTTTTCTCTTAAGTTTTAATTGCAGTGTTCCTTGTTCTCGCCGAGTAGCTGAATTAGAATATTAAATTTCTAAACATTATTTTAGGATCATTAATACGAAACAAAAATTAAATAATAGTTTTTTATAAATGTATTTACATGAAACATTTATCTCTTTTAAACGTTTTACAGATTGGAAAAAATAAAGGAAATGTAATGTGAATATACAGTCTTGAAGAAATACACATCATATAAAAAAAACAAAACAAATATTTCACTTCCTTTTAAAAATTCAAATGACAGAATATTTCGGATTGGAATGAGTATGTTTTAGCACTTAACTATCACGCAAAATAACACTTATTGGCGACTAATCGCTTTAATGCTTTAATTGTTTTAATGGACCGGGAAAAAACTAACCAAGTCATAGCGTCAAAAAAATGAACCAACTAAGTAATTGTGTGCTGGGAATGGTTCTAACGAAATATTGTCATTTATTTTTTCACTTCATTAACAATTTTTTAGGCGAGAAAGTGGAAGAATTAAAAAAAATTGGTGAATTTGCTGGAATAAAAAGAAAAACGTCAATATTACTCATTTTTTTCATTACATTGTCAATAATAATACTTATAGACTTATTAGGAAAATTAAAATGACTTTACCTGCAAGAGGACATTCATATTTGGAGTGAGATAAAGATGTTTGACTGTGAAAACTCAGGAATAGTTTTGAAACGCACAAAGACTTATTAGAAGAAAATTCATTATGAACGGGAAATATTTGTTAGACTTAAATTATGTTACAAAATGTCCCTTCAAGACACAGCCAATAAAAGAACTAGTCGCCACTTTTGACGACACCAATCTTTTATAATGATAGCAATTTTTTTTGGCCTATTATAGGGATAAACCTTTGTCTATGACTTCAGCCAGGTAAAGTGACATGTTTGGTTTTTGTGTGTTTCAGGTGATATAATTAGGATTTTCTTTGAAACCTTTTGGGAATTAAGATGGATTCACATAACTTCTAACTATTTTTTAAGTAAATTAAGAAAAAAATACTTATATATTACAAGTGTCTACTATATAATAGTTATTCAATGTATTACGATAATATTTAATTGTTCTAGTGAATAGATATTTCTTTATAGAATGTATATCCTAATTCAAGTGACTTGTGTTAGGTATTTTTCATGTAACCATCATAATATTATTCACGTATCGAATTAAAAAAAACAACAAAAATAAAAGTGAATGAAAAAGAAAAAAAAATATTTCTATTGTGTCGTCTCTTGAGTATTTAGAGGTAATAAAATGACATAATGGAGAAATACATCATGCTTATGTAATATAGAATATTTAAATTTTTTCAAAGTTTTAAAAATAATATTACTTAGGCTCGGTGTGTGCAGCTATACTGCGCATATTTCTATGAAGAAATGTTTAATGTATCCTACAAGAACATAACAAAGATTCATTATTGAATTTTTCCGCGTAAAAATGAAATTATTGCATAAATAAATGTACATTTCCTAAACGGAATGCATAAGGAGTATGATGGTACTTTCAAAATTTCTTGAGAATCGTCATTTAGAGGATTATTACTGAGTGCTCTAAACCTTACATGAAAATCTGTTCGTCACAGACAAAAATATGTTCTCCAAAAGAAAATTGACGTAAAAATACTTATTTCAGCTTTAGTATGCTCAAAAATACCCTGAAGATCTATTTTTTAGCTTAAATTTTTATCCCTCGTGTTTTACAATGACATTTTAAGCTATGGATGATTATCATGTAGAAAGCCGTTAAAATTGTCAAAGTTGTGTTTTAATTTCAAAACGAACGATTTGATGTTAGCCTATCACGGTTCTTGGGCACATGATTTATGCCAATAAGACGCAATTCTTATTATATAATTACTTTATATAACGACAAATACTACTATATGAAGTGTATGGAACTCACTGATATTATCAAACTAAAATTGATTTAAAATAGATTAGGTATAACTGAAGTAACAACTTTGGTTTGATGGATTGCTCCCACTAAGCAAAAGGACCTTAATTATGAAATTTCATCACGCCTAATGGACTTTCCATACTAATGGAAATAGTACAACTGAATTACAAAATTTCTCAAGGCAGAGTTAAACATTAACTTGTAAAATAGATGCGGTTTTAATAATAATCAAACTAATGTGTGAACATTTTTTTGTATTTTATTCTGTATAAATTAAATTAATTACAATGACTGCCTAGATAGGGGATACTTTCCCAAAATTTGGAAAATCGCCGATTTGAGACTCCTCTACAAGGGAGGAGACAGGGATAAACAAACTCTCTAAATCGTATAGACCTATATGTCTCCTGCCTGTAATGAGCAAAGTCCTGGAGAACCTCATCCTCAGGAGTTTAGAACCAGTTTTTGCAAGAGCAAGTCACCCACGGCAATACGGCTCCAGAAAGGGCATGGGAACCGCTGATGCTCTGCTTAGAGTACGGGCGGACGTTGATGGAAGAACGAAGAAATATGTAATGTTGCTGCTTTTTGATATTTCATCCGCCTTCGACAGCGTCTGGTGGCCCCTCGTGCTCCAGTAGCTGCAAAAGTATGAGGCCCCCAGAAACTTTTACGCTCTCGTAAGAAGCTACCTAGAGGAGAGGCGTGTTAGGATAAAAGGGAGTTCCTATGAAGTGGAAGCTTCTATAGAGAGAGGATGCCCTCAAGGATCAGTACTTGGTCCATCTCTATGGAAGCTGGTATTCGACGAATTGCTGGGTGTGCTAGAGGAAGAGAGGTTCCCTGCCACTGGTTACATTGATGACTTGGCTGTTGTGGTGTACTGTAACAGCAGAGCCGGCTTGAAACAACTAGCAGAACGGTGCGCCAATCTGGTAGGGGAATGGTGCGAGAGGAAAAAGTCAAAGATGGCTGCTTCAAAGACCCAGGCCGTTCTCTTGAAAGGCACAACTGATAGGGCCCACCCTATTAATCTAGTTATACAGGGCGCAAGAATACGACCAAGTGAGGAGGTCACATACCTTGGCGTAAGATTTGGAAGAGGTTTTAACGTCACCCCCCTCCCCCACCTGGATTATTTAAGGAATAGAGTGGCCCTAGACTTGAACGGTCTTAGCCGTGTAGGAGGAGCTTTCTGGGGCCTTAGGTACCCAGCTACCATGACAATATACCGAGGTGTAGTGGTGGGTATTCTAAGGTATGCGTCTCCTGCATGGAATCAGAACCTCTCGCACCGACAGAAAAGCAGATTGGCAACAATCCAGAGAACGGCTTTGCTACGAGTCACCCGGGCGTATCGAACTGTATCCCATGAGGCGGTGCAAGTCTTAGCGGGAGGAGTACCTCTCGACCTTCTTCTGCGTGAAGACATGGTGAAGTAGCAGTGGGTTGTTATGCGGTCACGATTACCATCCCACTGTTGCAATACCCGTATTGCCTAACAGGCAGGGCAGGGAGTTAAATAAAATAAAATAGTATAAATTAAATCGTATTTTTAAAATTACCTTATTAATATACTTTTTTAAAATATTTCTTCTTCTTTATAGCCGTGAAGGAACCTGGCTTCTTTCAGCAGTAAGCGCCACGATTCCCTATCTTGTGCTGCGGCCTTGCGTCATTGGTCACACAATCCGCCTAGCGCAGCCTTAGACACCCAACTTTGCTACGACTGTAAAGGAGTTCGGTTAGTATTCTCTTTGGAGGCATATCGTCTGCCATTTGGGACAGATTATTAGTAAATGTAGCGTTTATTTTAAAATATAAGTCTTTTACACCAGTACTCAATTGTTTAATTTCCATCTAGATCCATCTTTAATTTACTTAGTTTTTATATTTTCATACAGTCCACTTTTTAAAAATATGTGGTCATCTTGACATTCAGTTGGAGGTGATAACCCCAGATAGTTGATTTAAAGGAGTAATCTCCAAAATCGCTGCTGGTAAGGACGTAAAAGCTTATACAACTCGCTCTCATCCCCAAAAAATAAATAAATAATGATGTTAACTGCTATCAATTAGAATTTTCAATGAAAACAATTTAATTGTCAGATAAATCCTAATATCCAATTTCTATTCCTTAAAGGAAAACGTTTTGATATAATCTTATCAGTTTGATCAGCTTACAAAAGAGTCGACAAACCGTTTGTCGCAAGATCAAGTAGCTGGATAAGATAAATATGAAGTATGATACGAAGCAGGGGTCCTCAAACTTACCACAACTTCACTCCTAAATTAATTAACCACCAACTTAGTTATTTATCTCTTCTCACCATGCTTTCGCGTCGCATTCTTATTTCGATTTGTATTAGCTTTGCTACAATTAAGTTCTTACTGTAGTAATTTATTGTGTATCTTCTGTGTTGCATATTATTTACATGTCTATCTTGAGATATCTTTTGTTCAAGTTTCCAGGAATTGGTCGTGTTCGGTTGTTTTCTAGACCGAACATACTATAGAAGTAGGAGAAACTTTTGAGAAATGTTAAATTAATACAAAGTATATGTATTTTTTTAAATTTTGGATCGGAAGTGTATCTACTACAATTATTAAGATGCCATGGTAAGTATTGAATAAATTTGAGTAAAATTGATGTTAGCTTTCTTTTTTTCGTTAAATTATATATATAGAAATAGAAATAGAAATAGAAAATAATTTTTATTCTGGGACTGGGTCCCCTAAGAATAACAGAATTGTACAATTTAACATATCTGGCCAACAGACAGAAGGAACAGAATTAATTACTTATTACACAGATGGGTTAATTCGAGTGTTCATATCACACACGAATATCCACAAACATATATATAAAAAATATTTAAAAAAAAAAATAAAAAAATATTTATGATAAAATAAAATAAAAACAGTTCTTGAAAAATATTGGGTTGATCAAAATTAAAAATAAATTAAAATATAACAGCGTTTCAATAAAGAACATATATTACTTTTCTTTCAAGTGTGATATTAGGAACAAAAGAATCACTGTATTTAAGCGTCTTTTTGGGATAATAAAAGATATTGGAAAAGTTGGAATTTGAATGAGGAGAGAGAGGCAGCATGGCGAATATGGGTAGAGAATTCCAGAAAATAGAGGAGCGGACCAGGAAGGAACGATCAAAAGTTTTAGTTCTATGGGTAGGAAAGTAAAGGTCGGAATGGCGCGATCTTGTTTCAAGAGTGTGGACTGAAGATTTAAACTGTAGGAGACTATGAATGTATGGAGGGTGTTGGGATCTAATGATTTGGTAAAGGTATGATCCTAGGAAATATTGTCTGCGGATTCGGGGAAGGAGCCACTTTAACTCGCCGTAAAAATGGGTTACATGAGACCTCTTCGGAGTGCAGAGGACAGATCTTAAAAATATGTCCATGATGCGTTTTAGCCTGTCCTCAAGCATCGTCGGGAGGCCACCATATACTAAGCAGCAATAGTCAAAGTGGGGGAAAATAAGTGCGGATACAAGGAGATTACGGATGGAAGGTGGAAGAAGATGGCGGGAGCGATTGAAGTATTTCAGGGTACTTATTGTTCTTCGGGAAATTTGGGCGATATGAGGTTTCCAGGAAAGGGTTTGGTCAATGGTAATGCCCAGGTTTTTGACAGAGGAAGTGAAGGTGATTGGATGATCATTTAAGGCGAGACTCGGAAACGTGGTATAGGATCTGAGAAGGGAATTGGAACCAATTAGGATGGCCTGAGTTTTCATAGGATTTAGCATTAGTTTATTTAAGGTTGCCCAGGCACAGATTCCATCCAGGTCTTCCTGAATGTTAGCAAATGCTACTAGTGAATCGGAAGGAGAGAAGGACAAATAGATCTGGAAATCGTCAGCGTATAGGTGGTGGGAACAGTGATGGATAGAATTGGGAAGGTCGTTGATATAACAATTAAAAAGAAGAGGAGAAATGCTTGAACCCTGGGCCACACCTGCCGAGAGGGCTCGAAAGGAAGATAGAGGATGGTTAGGAATAGTGACAGCTTGAATTCTGTCAGAAAGGAATGATTGAAACCACCTGATGGTGCTGTTGGAAAAGGATAGTGACTTTAGTTTGGAGAAAAGGATGGAGTGATCCAGGGAGTCAAATGCTTTCGAGAAATCCAGAAGTATTAGCACGGTCAGTTTCGTTTCGTCCATAGCAGTGTGTATGTCATTAGTGATTTTGAGGAGAGCAGATTGTGTGGAAAAGCCGGGTCGGAAGCCGGATTGGAAAGGATCAAGGAGTTTAGAATTTTCAAGGAAATTTGATAATTGTGTCTGGACTATTCTTTCTAAAGGCTTAGAGAGGTTCTAGAGGATGGAAATAGGGCGATAGTCTTTAGGGGATGTAGGGTTGGAAGTTTTACTAATAGGATGGACTAATGCTTTTTTCCAAGTAGCGGGAAATACGGAATTTTGGAGGGAAAAGTTGTATATAAATAAAAGTACTGGCAGAATTTAGGGAAGGCATAATTTTAACAGTTTTACAGGAATCCCATCAAAACCTATGGAGTTGGTATGAGATTTCAGTACAGAGGAGAGAAGGTCAGTTGGTGAAATGTCGGCAAAATAAAAATTATGTGGGTTGAATGATTGGACTGAAGAGAAGTTGGAAGAAGACGGTGAAGAATTGTCAGAGGAGGAAAATGAAAAGTAAGAGTTTAATTCATCGGGTGAGACTTGAAAGGCCAGTGAGGAAGAGGCTTGCAGAGTGAAAGTTTGCGGAGGAGCTGCCATTTTGACTTGGAATCAGGAGTAGAGGAGAAGGCTATATGAAAGTAGTTATATATATATTACATTATAGTTATATATATATAATATTAATATATATATATATATATATATATATATTATATATATATATATATATATATATATATATATATATATATATATATTAGAAATGAAGGAGGAAAACCCTTTGAGTCTTAATACCTTTTGTGTGTTTTTTCTATATTTCGGTTCAAATAAGAAAAATAAAAGTAGATTAAAGCGATATAGGGATAACAAGAAAAATTATGCAATAGTCTCTTCAAAATGTTTTTAAAATTTAAATACAAACTAACAATAACGGTTGAGGAGAAAGAAAAAATTAAGCGCTCTATAGAAAAAACAAAACAAAATAAACAGGATGGATATACGAAAAAAAAACATCCATTTTAATCACCACAGCTATAAAGCATATTCCTTAATGTACGAATTTCTATGATACAAATGGCAGGTCTATTAAAAAAATATATTATTTTTAATACCAATCGTAGATGGTAATGGTGAGTTATGAAAAGCGGATAAAATTAACTAATTGTTAGTTGACTAACTGATTGATGATAATATAATAGATTATTTAATAAAACACATATTTCTATCGAGACTCAATGTAATTGTTTAAGCTTTTTCTTATCTTACTTTATTCAAAAGTTCTTAAATTGATTTTAACGGCAGAGGTAAGTGGAAGTTGTGTGTTGCGCGCAACACACTATTTTAAATAAAGGAACGAAGGAAAGATTTTTCGTGTTTTCTATTGTTCGATTTTTTTATTATAAATAATGATTAGGAGCCAATGGTTTCAGTTCTAGCTTACATAGATATTTTTAATGTTTATGGGTTCAATTAAAAATGAAATAAGATAAGAAATAACTGGCGTTAGCCTAAAATACTACTATTGTTTAATACCATCGACTTGGAAATATTTCTCTCACGTACGGGGACCTGGCGTATGAAGTGCAGGCTTGGGACCGCTGACTCAGAAAAGAGGAAGAAGGAAGCAATAAAAGAGAAATGGTGAACCTACCTTTGTCCCTTGATTGAGCGGCTGAATTTACAACCCCAGTTGGTTCTTTGATAGCAGATAACCTTTACTGTGCCTTCCAGGTTCAACAAACTCCAGTTCCATTTCCAGCTCACTCCAACCTTCTTGCATAATTCTGCATCGCTCAGTTTCCATAATTAAACACACGGCGGTGTAGCCCCACTGTCACTTCAAGCAAATCTATTGTTTTTATCTGGGATTGTTGTGCTCATTTTTTATTTTTCGAGTCTAAATTTAAAAATATTTATATAATGCGAAAATTACAAAATTGTCGGTTTTGTATTTCTTCAAATAAATATTTAAATAAGGAAAGGATAAGTAGCCAGTTTCTGGATAGAAAAGCAGAAATATTTTCTTTCTTTCCAAGTTACAGTAGTTATCTATGTATAATAAAAATACTTTTAAAAAAGAGAGGCAGAACGAGAGGGTCACAAAGAAAATAATAGAGACAGTATTCAAGAGCTGGTGAGAGATTGCAATGGATTTTTTTTTCTATAAATTCTTTATTTAAATCAAATTACAGACATTTTTACAGTGCAAGTATAAATTCCTATACAAAGGCAAGCCCGTGTGCGAGGAAGGAGTTCACCAGCGGCAATTCAATAGATGTACAATAAAGAACAGTAACACAGTAAGAAACAGTAATTGATTAAAACAAAAGCAATAAAAAATATATATCAATATATACAGGATACAAAATAAAGGGAAGTAAATACAAACTTTAATAGGGGATCACTTGTAGCTGGGTGGCTAGCGTAACAGCCTCCCATGCCCAAAGGTTACGGGCTCTAAGGTAGTCCTAGGATTTTTTAATGGTAGTAAAAAATCCTTAGTTACGCCGTCCTTCGGAGGGGACGTTAAAAGGTGGTCCCGAGCCATTGCGATGTCAGTTACTCGTTAAAGATCCCTATCTTAATAAAACCTGGATAGGCAAAAATTAGGACTCCCACTGTAGCATCGTCCGATTAGCCATAGTTGCATAAAAGTGACGTTAAACGAATAAACAACAAACAATAAACAAATTTTAATTATATAATACTTAAATATTATTAAGAAAACAGTAACACATTACACAGTATGAAACAGTAAATGTCCTTGCAAAAAAGCTATAAGAAATACATATACATATATAGAGGATATAAAATAAAGGTGAAATATGAAATTGAATTATGCAATACTTAAATATTATTTAAAAAAAAACAATTATAAAGAGAAACATTCCATTCAAAAAAAGCAAGCACATCAGAATGAGTTACTTAAACTGGAGGACATATAAATATATATGTGTGTGTGTGTGTGTATGTGTGTAGCTAAGATGAAGTAAATAATTCGTGCATATTAACAGATTTAAATAAAAACAAAATAGTTAGAGCTTCTTATCTACATTATCGTATGAAAATTTTTATATTCAGTTTGAAATAGTTCGTGAACATTGGTGGAACAGTTGATTTAGTATTAGTATCTATGGCTCATATCTATCGTATCTATCTTTAAACTTTTTACCTCTCACATCCACACAAACTTGAATTTAAGGTTTTTTTGGCTCATAGGACCTCAAATCGTGTTTTTCCGGTTAAAAAACTCGTAATTATAAAATAATATTCGCCACACAACCTAAGAAACAAGAATTACAACATATTTGTTTATTTTGTAGTCTCTACCAGCAAGGGTCATTGAAATTTCATTGTTATTTAAAACTGTACAGCAAAGTTGTTCTTTTTCAAAAAATCCACTAGGGAATTTACCTCCTTGTCGGACTTTGCAGTTTATCCCATGTTTAATTACCTCATAGATAAGTTGTATTCTTGCCACACTACTACTATGTTTTTGACCGACTGCTTTTCTAAGGCAGCGGTACCTTCAAAAACTAGATTAATTGATATCTTTAATGAATATATAAACTGTATTTAGTGAAACCATTTTATTTCTTTTCTAAAGTTATCGTGTTTACAAATTCCTATTGGTGGCATGCAGGGGAATATTAAAGTAACCAAGTTTCAATAAAAATATTATTATTAATAGCTCATACATTTAAACTTTATTTAAACTATGCCTGTGAATACTGAGGGATTTCTTATAGTTAACTTTGCCAAAAAATATTACTATACAAAGTTACCTTCTGAGACTAAGTCGACTGACGAAGGTGGAAATTGTTTTTAGGCTCTCAGACGACGGTCCTGCAGGCCTCTGACTATTATCTTATAGAGGATTGAACTCGACTGGCCTCTTGCTAGACTTCAACTCTCGTGGCTGGAATAAGACTCAACCTCTCTGATTCTAAAATCGCACCCTTATCACCTCACGCCCTTTTCTTTCCAAAAATCTTCTTATTTGGAAATTGCCGATCTGCTATTAGACAAAGAAGGTGGGGCTGATATGGGAAGTGAACCTGGGGTTTAGGAAGTTTCCTGATGTATCGCTGGGAGGCCCCATGGCGGTAAACGCCCTTTGATGTTTTGCCGACAAAGGATTATTAATATTTACTTGATTAATATCAAAATTATTTAATAATGAACCCTCTCCCCCCCTCAGCATCCTCAATATATAACTCTACCAATTGTTGTAATGACTTTTGAGGTAGTCATCGACGGCCAATTTGATAAGTTTAAGTTAAGATTTAAGTTCTAAATTAGTAAATAACCATTTAAATACTATAATTTAATTATATATTTCCAAATAAAATATTGAGTTCACAATAAATTTCTTCGTACCTGAATTTTTTCCATTAAGCTGTACCGCGGTTAACACCCGCAGGGAACGTGGGAGGGGAGTTGGTTTAATAAAATAAGGCTCATGTATGTCAAGAAGGCCTCGGGTTTATTAAAAACATGGCAATACCTTCTACCCCAAAGGCTCCGAGCATTTTCTTATAACCTTTTATAAAAAAATATTTGCATCTATCGTAAGGCGGAGATCCTTCCTCTTATATTGGAGTCATTTTTCAAATATTTCAAGCATGAAAATTCTCAACCTCTGGATTTTATTACCAGCGACAAAATCTTGGAATTCCATAAGTCAGGTTTGTGAAATATTTCTTCATTTCATATTTTTATAAACTCAGCTAATATCTCATTGGGATATTAAAGAATTTTTTTTATTTTATTTACTTTTTTTGTTTTTATAGTCACGATTGAGGAATTCTAATATTGATAAAGATACCTAGAAGTAGAAATAATTGACCAACGGAATGTGAGTAATTTGAAAAGATTCAATACTTTGCACTTAAAAAATATTTTCACTCGTAGTCAAAAGGCTTATGAATTGTTTCATTAGATTCACAAGTGGAATCCTCAGTAGGTATACCGAGTTGAACTGACTCTATCCCTCTTTCCGTCGGTAGTACCTCCTAGGTTTCTGGCTCCTTGATATGGTTACCACTCGTTCCTCTGTCCATTCAGTAAACACTAGATCCCAAACCAAAACCGTCTTCTTCAAAAAATCCTTTGTCATTCGTGCTATTCGGTCGTATTCCTTGCCTATATCCATTCGTAAAGCATTATCATTGCCCACTTACAAACATAAACTATTTCTTCATCTCCTAAGGTAACAATCTTCTCTTTTTCTTCCAATGGCGCGACAGGCCGTGTAGGCTAGCGGTGTTACCACCGGGAGATTACACTTACGTTTCTTGATGTATTTGAGTGTAGGGTCATCACTCCCTACGCCTAATTTTGTGAGTGACCGTCATTTAGCTGACGGGTCTCACATGCCCTGGGAGAGGCTGTGAGTGAATCCCTATTTATTAAATGCTTAAAAAAGTCTTTCTGGGACGGGGATTCGAGCTCAAAACTAGCGCGGCGCTAGCCACTCAGCCACGGGCTCCCCTATCAATCTTCCTAACATACTTAATATTTAAAAGCTATAGTTTAATTATTTAATTTAAAATTCTGTCTTTTGTTTTTAAACTAATGTCTTAAACGACCAGACAATTATTATTTATATTGTACTTTTCATGTTATTCTCAGGGGACTACTCGTTCCAAAATAAAATTACTTTTTATTTCATTTATCATTTCTGGATATGCCCTTATGTAGTAGACTACTGGACTTGAATGAATGAGTCTAAATATCAAACTATTGATCCATAACCTATCAATTTAACTACATTTGTAACTCTATTACCTTTATAAAGTCCTTTTAGCGACATTAACATACTAAATAATGATAATAAAAAAAAAGTTCTTAAAATAAAAACATGAAAAGTTAAACAGCTTAAAAGTTATGTTGCTCTCACATGAAATAATTGAAAAAAAAAAAAACGGCGCTGTGAACTTTGTGGTAAACTTCATTGCTGAAATAAAAATGATACATTTGTCCAGAATAGTTTCTTGTGATAGTAAAAAAGATTATACTTTTTTTTTTTTTATTATTTGACTTATTACAATACCAAAGCAGGTAGTTAAGAACCTATATGTTTGATCTTTTAACAAAACATAATTATCACTAATACTTATTGCCCAAGATTGTGGCAGATTGTATTATTTCTAAATAAAAAAAAAAAAAAAAAAAAAAAACATAATAAAGAAAGAGAATACAGAATTATAAACAAAATTATTTGGAATGAAGAATTTTTAGTTTTTTTTTTTTTTCTTTCAACAGTAATTACAATTTTTACGTAAATGCTATAGCAATGGCTAGGAGTCGTCTTACAGCTATATGACCATAAGCAAGTTTTTTGTTGTCTGAAATGTGGTAAGCACATAAAATTTAAACTTTCTTGGTATGAATTAAAATAATATTTATAGTTTGTTTGTACTTTAAATATAAACATTTTCACTTTTATTCTGAATTTCTTAATATTTCTTAATATTGTTAAAAGCTAACTATTCTCGTTTATTTCACAAAGATTATATACATGTGAACAATAAACTAAAACAAACACTACGGAATATACTTGTGGTGCTGCTACCGACTATAAGATCTAGAAAGTATCTAGCTCTTTTCTTTTTTGAACAATTCAAATCTGATTCTTGACCGTGATTTTTGTTTAGGTTTGAAGTAAAATAGATAAAAAAAAATTAATTTAAAAATCTTAGCGCATAAACAATATCATTCCTTATCATTCCTGTCATGAATTTTAATTAACTTGTGTTCAAATATTTCTTTCATTCCTTTTTTTATTTTAATTTCTTAAGTTTCATAGCGAATTAAGATTGCATAGCTTTTTCTTAGGGTAGTGTTTCTTTAAAGGTTCCGGGAAAACAAGAACTGGTTTACTCTAGAAATTCGTTTCCTGAGCCTGACAGCTAAAAAGGTAGGCGGGATTATTCTTCGCTTGTGGAATTCACAATTTAAAAAAAACAAAAACAATAACGTTTAGTTTATCTCAACTTTCGCTTCTTAAAGTTAACAAAAACTTTTAAAGCGATTAATGTATAATTTGTCAAAAACATGGAAATATTTTAATAATTACTGATATATACTCTACCAGTGAATAACGGGGTTAAATATCATAAAATAGATTTGAAGCATTCTAACAATACAGGAAGGTTAAACTTTTATTCCAATTCATAATAATTGGATACTCTTTTCTTGACAATAAAGAAAAGAGATAGCTAAAAGAAAAATGACAATTCTGGGTATAGTTGACAAATATAAATTTTAAGTCATATCCTTGCTGAAATACCTTTTCTATTATACAAAAATTCTTGCTATCCTTGACATTATCAATTCATCTTTTCTGAAGTATTTCTTATTCTTTTTAGCCCCTCTTTCCTTAAAGCTTGTGAAAAATCATCTACCTGGTATAAATCTTTTCTTTTTATCTGTCGCTATATTTTTTTTTAGCAAATCACAGTTATATTACGAAATACCCAGGAGTCAGCCACCAAACTGATGAATTATCTAAAAGACACATCGATATTTTCCAAAATAAAAAAAAAGTTCCTGTTTTTTTGATTTCTTATATTTTATATATATATTTTTATATATATATTTTTATTTATTTATTTTTTAATTTTAATTTTTTTTTTTAATTTTATTCTGTTCTTATATGTAGTTATCTTATATAATTGTTTGTATTTAACTTAAAATATTGTATCTGTATTATTAGTATTATGTATGTTTTAGTGTATTATGTATTTTATTTTATTATGTATTATGTATTTTGTGATTAGTATATTTGTATGTATTATTTTCGTATTGTATGTATTATTTCGTATATTATGTATAATGTTTGTATTGTATTTTATTATTTATCATGTATGTATTATATGTATTATTATTAATATATATGTATGTATTATTACTATTATTATAGTGTATCTGTATTATTAGTTTAGGGCTAAAATAACCTTTATGGTTGAAAAACCTTTATGTTACAAAATAAATAAATAATATAAAATCACAGTTATTTAAATAAATGCCGGGTAATTGCAAACTTTGGCCTTCAAAAAATGATTTTTCCAATATATTCATCTATTGGGTTTTACATAATAGTTTCGTTCTGAAACATTTAGATATATTTTTAGTGTTGATTTCAAATTCCTGATCATTCGCTCTTTGTTTTCTATATAAAAATATACCAGGGGATTCCACATCTCGCTTGATACGTACAATTAAAGGCTACCTTTTTCCTAAGACTATTAATTAGTAGAGGAGGATTATTAATATTGAGATAGAAGGGTCACCTCGACAAAGCGTATTCGACCTTAAATAGAGTAAAGAGGAGATCGGTACTCGTCGAGGTAAAAGCTTGGTCCCTTCACCAGGATCGAGAATAACGAGCCGTGGATGGCTACGCTCGAAGATAGCCTCCCAGGAAGGGGATAGCCCGCACCATGAACTAGCAGAGGGTGTAAGGAAGGAATTGCCGCGAGAGGTAGAAGCTTTCGGTAAAAAATTACACCTTAAAGATGTACAATGGTGAAAGCCAAGCACGATCCCATGAGGTTATAAGAGAAGGAATAAGGAGATTAAATAGTGAGCGATAAGAAATAAGTATATAACATGAGTAGGATATCCTAAGGGAGAAATACTCTGACCAAGAAAGAATTAAGGTGGTAGATACAGGATTGTAATCTGAATAGATAGGTTAATTCTTGGAGTACTAATACCGCAATGTTTATTATTGATGGTGGAAGCTTCTCTGCTAGACTTGTGTCTTGGCGCTAGGTCAATATAGCTCGTATGAAACAGTAGCATAAATAATGGTATTCGCAATGGTAATTACTAAGTTACATTATAGCAATATTAAAAAAAGAATATATCTTATTTTGTATTACCGGAGACATAAATGTAGGCAACGCTAGCTCTACCTGTAAGTGAGAGCGTGAACCCGCTGTGTAGCATCTGTTATAGATTATTCTCTAGTTTTGGGACAGATTGTGGTATATACAAAAAACAAAAAAAAAGTTATAAATAAAAAAAAAAACTTGCACTTTTAACAGTTGGCTTCCTTTCTTGAGTCTTCGGAAACAACAATCAATGTATGTTTTTTCCTAAATTTTTACCTGGATTATTAACTTGTAAAAGTGATTTTTATAATTGATAATTGATTGCACCCAGCAAAAAATATTTACGATATATACAATTTTGTCTTATAATTTATAATTAATATTTACAACTGTCCCCTCGAAATCATATTTGATGTAGTTTTACTTAATTGTGACAAAACCTCAATATATTAACCCTATTATATTCGCAACTATTTATTTTACAAGGAAAATACATAGAATAATTTAAATGACTTTAATTTTATATATATATATATATATATATATTATATATATATATATATATATATATATATATATATATATAACAATGCTTACGATAAACATCATATTTTGCCATATTAAAAAAATACTTTAATAAAAAATGAAGATTTTTCTGACACTTCCCTCCCTCCTTCAAAACCCGACGTGGAAAACGTTTGGACTTTTTACCAGTTAGAAGATAGGAGTATTTGTAGAATTTCTGATTGGTATCAACATTTTTTTTTTTTTGGATGTTCGGGTTTTCCATATGAATACTAACATATCATGAATCCTATTACATTATTTTTGAATAGTTTTGTTTAATTAAATGAAAAATGTTAGAGCTGATTTTATTTATTCTTTTTTTATTCAAATTTCTTAACTATGTAATATTACAATTGGTCTTATTTAGGACAGTAATGATAGTACTAAATCACCTCATACATACTATCTATCCAAAATGATAAATTTATAAAAAAATATGAACAATGTTTTAAAACGAATGAAAACATAAAAAGCACAAATACCTATATACAATATTTATAATCCGTGAGAGCCTCAGAATAGGTTTTCCGCCCGTAAATGGAAAAAACCAGAAGCCGAGTTATCCCAGCGCCACTCTCTCAGGTATCACTGGATTAAGAACTATTGGAAGCTATGTGAGGACGCTTTAATAACTAATACGAACATAAAGAAGAAAAATACTAATATTCTCTACATTTTCTTAATTTTAGCATATGTACTGCCGAAGCGAGAACGAACGAATAAACAAAAGGCGTCAACTGTAGCATTGCGGCTAGCATAACACTTATGGGTTCAAACCTACATACAGGTGGTATTAGGATTTTTTATTTATGCCGTCCTTCGTAGAGGACGTAAAAAGGTAGTCCCGGGTCGGTGCGATGTCAGGTACTCGTTAAAGATCCATTTGCTAACGTGTATTTCGGTTAAAAACAGGAATTAGAAAATTTTCACGATCGCAATACTTTCTCTAACTATATATTTTATATGGCCAAGTGAAACTAAAAAAGTATAGTTTCATATTTCTACACAAAATCAATCATAATCTTCGATAATTTAATAAGCATTTTGTTATAAATTATCTTCACTGAGTATTCAAATAACCAGCCCTCTGTCCTAAGTTGTCCTATTCGCATCCTGTATAAATGTTATGCATAATGTAACTTGTAATCAGTATACGACAGTATACGTATATGAGAAGCAATATCCCCTTCCATATTTTTAAATGTTTAAAGTTAAAATAGTTCTTAATTTAATGTCAACCTCTCAGAGATTTAATCCGTCTTCAGGACAAATTCACCGTATAAAACTGTCTTATCGGGATCACCTTTTAGTAGGGTGGCTAGCATAACAGCCTTCTACGTCAAAGGTCACGATTTCAAACCCGCAGGTGGTCTTGGGATTTATTAATAGGAGTAAAAAATCCTTAGTTATGTCGTCCTTCGGAGCGGACGTAAAAAGGTGGTCCCCTGTACGGTTTCATGTATTCGTTAAACATCCCTATGCTATTTAAATCTGGATAGGAAAAATTTATGACTCCAACAGTAGTATCGTCCGATTAGCAGCAGAAGCATAAATCGAAGTAAAATAATTTAAAAAATTAACAAAGAAAAATATATTCTAATTTTAATTAGTGTGCAATGTAATGTAATTTTTCTTACAGACCTACTGAATTTGTTTTATCACTTTTAAAAGATGATTAAAGTAAATAGTGGTAAATTAATTTAGTTAAAAATATAGAATATAGCTAGACCACACTATTGATATTAACTTCATTGTTCCCCTACATAATGCAGGTATTAAATTGAAAAGGGAAGAGGGACCCCAAGATTTGCATTGCCTAGAGCCACTACATGACTTAATCCGACCCTGCTCCCACTCACCTTTTGAATATTAGATGTCTACCCACGATCTTAGATACTCTCTGACAGAAATTCTTACTTTGAAAAAAAATCTTCATAATCCGTTTTAGAATTCTTCAATACCTGAATGGATAATAGCGGCTCGGTATGAAACCTGAATATTATGAATTTATATTCATATGAATAAATATAAATATTGATTTATAGCGTTTCATTCACTGCAGCTAGGCAAAGTGATTATATGAAACCGGATTTTCGTGCAGTGAAAACCTCGAAATGTGCAAAATAGTACAGGAAAACCCCAAATTATCAAATTTCGAGTATATAGCTTAAGCGTCCAAATTAAAAAAAAAAATAATAAAATAAAATAATACTTATAATAAAAAATAACTCAAATCTGTATTGGAGAGGAACTCACCCTTAAAAAGTTGTTTTCTTAAGAAATTACTTTGTTATAGTTAAAAAAACAAAACATAAATCAGGTTAATAAGACATCTATATAAGATTTTTTTAACTAGACTAAATAACCTAATACAATAACTAGTTTAATCAAAGAATTGGTCATCAATTAAATATTTACCTGATTCAATAGTTAATCAGATTGTGAATTTATGAAACATGTAATAAGTCAATCTAGAAGAACTAACTGCGAATAGTTCAAAGAATCGATGAGAAATACTTGTGAATAATAAGGTATGTTCTGTCGACCATGGTAATTAGTATAAATATATATATATATATATATATATATATATATATATATATATATATATATATATATATATAATTTTAAGAAGCTATATAACATCATGATTGAACAGGGGATACCTAGAAAGTTAGTAAACCTAGTAGAGATGTGTTTGTCGGAAACATTTCATAAAGTTAGAATCGGTCATAATTAATCCGAGAGATTTGAGGTGCGATCGGGTTTGAAACAGGGTGACTCCCTTTCACCTGTTTTGTTTAATATAGCTTTAGAATATGTCATAGAAAAGGTGATGTGTACCGAGAAAGGCTTAAATATGGGTGACAAGATTCCAGTTTTGGGGTATGCCGATGATTTAGTACTGCTAGGTGAAGACACGGAAACCATACAACTAAATACAAGTGTGTTAATAAATACCGATAAACAAATAGGTCTCGAATTAAATACCGATAAGACGAAATATATGATTAGTAGGTGGCGATCTTGATGAAATTAATATTTCAGGGCATACTTTTGAACACGTATAGAAATTCAAGTATTTAGGTTCAATGATAACAAGAAAAAATGAAATCCAGGAAGAAATAAAGTCCCGGTTAAAGGTGGGAAATGCGTGTTATTATTCAGTTGCTAAATTACTTAGCTCGCGGTTTTTGTCTAAAAACTTAAAGGTTAGAATTTATAAAACTATTATTCTTCCGACGGTTCTTTACGGATATGAAACGTGGCCACTTACTTTGAAGGATGAACAACGGCTTAGGGTTTTCGAAAATAAGGTGCTGCGTAAAATATTTGGTCCGAAGAGAGATGAGGCCACTGGGAGTTTAGAAGGTTGCACAACGCGGAGTTGCGGAGTTTGTACCCTGTGAATATAATTGAGTTGATAGCATCGCGGAGAGTTGTTGGGCTCGGTGAGGAACGGACTCCGAGAAAGTTGGTATTCGCTGAACCGACTGGCAGTTGTCCGAAAGGTAGGCCGAAGCGTCGATGGGAGGATTGCATTAATGCTGATCTCGGGGGCTTGGGCTTGACCGGTAAACATTGGACGGGTATGTGCAGGCGAAGTTTGGTGGTATCGGCATCGAACCTTCGGGTTCGGTAAGCCTATTATTATTATTATTATTATTATATAATATTAAATAATAATGGTAATTGAGAGCTGTTTTTTAGGCTTATTTTTTTTCTGTTTCAGTATATGGTTGCGTTCAACTGACACTATAGTTTGTTTATTTATATAACATCACTTTGTGGTATTGTGGCTAATCGGACGTTGCTACAGCGGGAGTCCTAAATTTTGCCTATCCAGGTTTTATTAGAATAGGGATTTTTAAAGAGTACCTGACATCGCACAGACTGAGAACCACCTTTTTAATTCCCCTTCGATTACTAAGGATTTTTTCTCCCATTGAAAAATTGTAGGACCAACTACGAGTTTGAACCCGTGACCTTTGGTATAGGAGGCTGTTATAATAGCCACCCTGCTATAGGTAATCCCCAGCTAACAATAAAATAAATAATAATAATTGTTATAAATTACACCCTAAATTATAACAAAGTAGAATTTTACGCTAACTTTTTTAAAGTAAGAGTCTGTTTGGGATTTTCTTTCAAACTCTATTGATTTTTTTTACCAAACCAATACAAAACACAGTTTTTCCCATTAGATCTAAGCTCGGGGTATATTTAAATTTCTTAACTTCTACGAATTCTGAAAAAAAATCGGAGATTTATAATCGCTATTAAAACTAAATACTCAGAGAAACCAACTAAAGGAGAAAATAGTAAACATATTTTTTTTTTGAACCCAAAAAAATTCATATAGATGTAAAATACACCATTGGAAAGCTAAAGACTTTAGAAAAAATTTTCTGTTATAAACACATTTGTGGAAGGTAACGTGACAATAGGGCATAAACTTAAAAGATAGTTTTACATAACAATTTTATATTGTTATATTATTCAATTAATTGTTTTAATAATTAATAATATTTGAAAAATTACTTTAGCTTAGTTGTGCCAAGACCAAAACATACCTGGACGACACACCAGACTTGTTATTCCATTGCTACTGTGTACAACAATATTCCTCCAAATTGTCAATTTTCTCACACAAATCCTCCAAAGTATTGAAATTATTATTACAATTTTAAAATGTGGGCGAAATCCCTCAGGGAAGAGAAAATTGCTGAATTGTTGAATCCAAATTACTCATCGTTATAGACATGTCGTCAATGCCAGCCTACGTCACTCATTCTGATATTTATCCTGTATACAAGTGTATACATTCTTTGTTGACTTTTGATTTTGTCAATTTCTTACTGTGTACTATGTTATGTATCTTTATATTGCTTATCATGTAATTCAATCTTGTATTTACTTGCCTTAATTTTATATCTTGAATATATGAATTTGTATTCCTTATTGCTTTTGGTTTAGTCAATTACAGTTTATTTCTGTGTACTGTTTAACTGTTTCTTATAATTGTTTTTTGTATTAATTAGGGATTATGGAATTAAATTTTATATTTGCATGCCTTAATTTTATATCTTGTGTATATGTATATGTATTCCTTACAGCTTTTAAGCTTAGTCAATTACTGCTTCATACTGTGTTACTTTTTCTTTATAATTGTATTTTATATTCCTTATGTATTATATTGTTTTTGCTGTGTAGTGTGTTACTGTTTCTTTATAATTGTATTTTATATTTCTTATGTATTATATATTTTTTTTTTGCTGTATAGTGTGTTACTGTTTCTTTATAAAATTGTGTTATATTATTTAAGTATTGTATTGTATCATACTGTGTACTGTTACTGTTTGTTATTGTACTTTTATTGAATTGCCGCAGATGAACTCCTTTCCCACACACGGGCTCGCCTTAGTGGGATAGTGACTTCAACTTGCACTGTAATATGTATGTGTTTTGATTCGAATAAAGAAGTTTATAAAAATGAAAAAAAAAAATCAAAAACTTACGTTTCCAACAATATTGATTGTAATTCTTTAAATTTTTTTGAAATTGGTTTTTACAACGGAAGTAAGTGAAAATTGTGTGTGGCTCGCTCTATTTTTTTTTCTTTTATTTGTTAGTAAGTGAATCCTTTACAAATAACATAATAATGTGTGATTTATATTTGTTTCAGAACATTTTATGGTTTAATAGCTCTATTAAAAACTTTTAAGCACTGAAAACGCACATAATACTTTCTTACGACCCATTTTCGATGAGGTCAATCATTTAAGTCCTGACCGTGGGTGTCGCATGACCCTGTGTGACACATCCATTTGTGAATCATGCTCACATGTATCTATACTTATACAAACTCAAACGGAAAATCTATAAGATATATTATAAGTAGCTTTACTGATTTAAACTGCTATACTTGTAATCTGCTCACATGTATCTATACTTATACAAACTCAAAACGGAAAATGCTATAAAGATATTACTTATTAAAGTTAGCTTTACCTGATTTTAAACTGCTTATAACAATTTTCTCATAATATCCAAGTTTATAGATTCAGACAGCTATGAACCGCGCGTAATTTGAAGATATTGGTTTAGAAAATTACTTTTCTGAGGGAATATCCTTTAAAATTAATATATGTCCGGTGGTGAGGTAAAGTTCAGATAAGGCTGCGGAATTTCTCACGAAGTTTTTAGGGCTAAAATGGGAATTCCAGTCAGGGTTAAATCACTTTTTTTTTTTTATAGTCAGTTTAAAGAGCAGTATTTTTCATCTTAGGAGTTTAATTTGTTTTTTCTCCTGACATCTGCTGAGGTCGAGTCAGCTGCTTCTAAAAACATCTCCATTCTTCAGCTTTGCCTAAGTCCCAGAGAAATTTAATATTGAGAGTATAGTGTCAATATTTGTTTTTTTATTTCGAATGGAGATTTTAGTTTCCCACTGGAACCAAATTATATTTACACACACACACACACACAACACACACACACACACACACACACACACACACATATATATATATATATATATATATATATATATATATATATATATATATATATATATATAAACAATAAAAATTATAGATATAGCTCCTCGTCCAAAAAAAACGTATTAGTAGATATACTTATGGTGCCATTATTTATTTATTTTTTTAACACTTTTTTTTATCTTCAGTAATTTAGTAACAGATGTTCTCCTATTTCTGTGTTACAAAGCATGTGCAAAACATCCAAAAATAGTTTTTTGTATTTACAAAGAATGTTCATTATCACTTCGGAAAAAAAAGGTCATAGTGAAGATTTATTTCGTAATGAAATTCAAATGCGAAAGAAAAGATCATTTTAATCGAACTATTATCATTATTAATTATATCTCATAACCAAGTTCCTTGCATATTCTATCTTTTCACCAAAAAGAATTTTTATTTTTTTGTTCCATAACGCATCTAAAATAAATGTAAAAAAGAAGCTAAATAATTTCAAAATTGAATTCAGGCACTGACAATATTTTCCTTTCAAGTGCAGTTTGATTGTGGCTATGGCGCTCTCACTCAGCTTCCGCTGATTCTCAAACAGTGGCGCAGCTGAGCGAGAGGCGCTGGCATTTCTCTGGTTCTGCTTTTCTCTCCATACGTGGCGGAGAAGCATTCCTGGGATTCCCTAGGAAAACTGTAAATAGATATACATGTATAAATTCATACATTAATGTTCATTTATTGTAAATACTATATTTTCATTCCCCTTTGCATTGAATTTTTTAGTTCTTATTTTTGTTTAAATGAACTATTTTATCATTGATGCCATTGTACTTTACGTGACAGAATGTAATATTACTAAATTAGCAATTTTTTCTGATGAAAAAAGTTTTTATATAACACTTGATAAAACGAACAGTTTTTTAATTTGAATTGGCTACCAAAGGGGTGACGGAAGTTTTGTTTATTAACGATTTCTATATGATGAAAAATTCTCTAGGCTGCCAAAAATAATAATAATGATGATGATAATATATAAATTAAAAAATCCGTTATGCAATGAAAATAAAAGTCTTGTTTCCGACTTAAGAATAACGAATTTTCTGCGGCATTGCTACAAACCTTTTTTTTTCTTTTTGTTTTTTTGTTCCTTTCGTTGTTTGAAAAGATATAAAATATATACGTCAGATAACTCGAAGGTTATCTACATAGTTGTGCGATTCATAAATTAATAAATAAATTTATTTTTCACAACCAAGAAAATTAATTTATTGATGCACTTTTCAAGAAATTAAGTCTTTTTAGACATCATAAGTTTTGCTTAAGTCTAGTCTTAAATAAGCTTATTCAGCTAAGTTTTTATAGCATTGATTAAGTGTCATTCACTCGTTCAAGACATTGCGACAATTGCGGTAGAAGTTACCTGCATTATATCACCATGAATAGTAAGCAGATTATAAAACTCACAGGACTTTTCAGAAAGATTTTTTTATTCGATTTTCTACCCTTGCCATAAAAATGTTACAACTTTACCGACAAAGTTTTTCAATTACATTTTTTTCTAATCAAGAGACCGGATGCAAGCGATGTGATTTAATCCCCTTGGAAAGTATTTCAGTCACGGACTTAATCAGAGAGTAAAGGGACGAAAATTAATAAAGGTCTACATTTCCATGACATCCTCTCTATTGGTAAAGGGATTAAAAATAAATCAAATCAACTGAGGAATTTTTTTTTCGTTTTCTTTGAGGCTTCCTAATTTTTTTTTTGTTTGACCTGGGATTGATGGAAGAGATGGTGGGAGGAGTAAGTGCCCCGCTGTAATTGGTGGCCTCTTACAACTCGCCAGAGGGTTTGGAAATTCGTTTTATAATAGATTTTACGGAATTTTTCCTTTTAGGACGATGGTCTTTTCTGAAGCTAATTATTTTTATATTTTTCAATACCCCCCAAAAAAAAAATTCTTAAAACTTTCACTTACATCGGTTGTTAAAATCAATTTAAGAAAAGTTTAAAATATCTGTTCCGCGCAACAAACAACATTCACTTACCTCCGTTGTTAAAACCAATTTAAGAATTTGTAAATAGTTAGAGATAAAAAATAATGAGGAAAAACTAATTACATTGAGTTTTAATAGAAACATGAGTAATATTAAAGAATCTATTATTTAATTGCTGACCCGACAGACGATTTCCTGCCTGAACTATGTCTTAGCGAAATTAGTTTAAGCGTTTACGCGAGAACGGTGAATCCTGTAGTTCTTATGATAAACATTTATAATCTGTACGAGTTCCATAATTTTTTACTCAGTCCCTTTTGATATATTTCAGTATAAATGTTACTGAACTTGTAGATAGCCCTTCTTTGAAAATGTATATTAAAAAGAAAGACAAAGCTTACACGATAGAAATTTCTATAACAAGTAGTGCAACAATAAGACTATAAAAGTAAAAAAAAATAGGCGTGAGAATCCTTTCTTATTAATATTACTTACATGCTGTAAAGACCAAAACTGTATAAAGTATTCTTATCAACACTCTAGTTTTTGTTTCGTTCTGAATTTTGCAAAATTACATCAGTTAATAATTAATAATAATCGATAACCAGCTCAATCTTAGTCACCAAATTTACGTCACTTTTAAGCATTGTACAAGTTTTATGATTTTTCACTCAGTTCCGTTTGAGATATTTCCGTGTAAATTTTGCGAAAAAAAAACTTTAATTATAAACACATTTATACAATGCTTACAAGTGACATAGATGTTTAACGTTTTCTTTAAAAATTATTAACTGATGTAATTTTGGCTGATGTAATGTAAGGCTTATTAACTGATGTAATGGTGAATTGCTCGAAACTGTAAACACATACGAGTATTTGGGCACAAACGTAAGCAATGATGGAAGGATAGAACATGAAGTAAATAGCCGGATTAGAAAGGCAAACATCGCATAATACCAAATCAGTAACATTATAGGAACAAAAGAAATAACTAATGCCACCAAATTAGTCCTTTATAAAACAATTTTCCTTCCTATTCTGCTGTATGGAGCAGAGCACTGGACAGGGCCAAAGCAAGTTATAAATAGAATGACGGCCTCAGAAGTGAGATTCCTGCGAAGGATAGTTGAAAAAACAAGAAGGGACTGCGTTAGAAGCGAAGTCATCAGGGAAGAATTAAAAGTGGTGGCACTGAAGGAGACAATAGAATAACGCCAACTACGCTGGTTTGGGCATGTGTGCAGACTCCCAGCAGACAGAAGACAGAAGAGTGAAATGGTTCATGGAAGCCAAACCAATAGGAAAGAGAATGGTTGGCAGACCCAGAACTACGTATATGCAGTACCTGGAGGGACTCGGAAAAAAGAGAGGCAAATCAGTTACCCAAATGAAAAATATGGCCATTCAAAGGGATGAGTGGAAGCGATGGACTGAGGCTGGTGATCCACGCTGAAAGGCACTAAGGAGCTTGTGAAAGAAGAAGAAGATGTAATTTTGCGAAATTCAGAACGAAACAAAAACTAGAGTGTTGATGAGAGTACTGTATACAGTTTTGGTCTTTACAGCACATTACTTAAGTTTTTAAGAAAATTGTTTAAAAAACTCATGAAAATTTAAATCAACTAAAACTTATAGCGGGCTATAATAAGGGAGTTTTGAAAGGATTCTCACCCCTAATTTTTTTACTTGTATAGTCTTATTTTATTTTATTTTATTTTTATTTTGCATCATCCACCAACAGGCTTAGGCCAAATTACAGGTGGTAAATCATATAATACGATACACAAACACATTTTCAAAGAAGGGCTATCTGCAAGTTCAGTAACATTTATACTGAAATATATCGAAAGGGACTGAGTAAAAAAATGATGGAACTCATAAGAACATCAGGAAAAAATGTGATGGCTAGGACTCTACTGGTTCAAGTGTTATTTATTTGGTTAGTCATCTAGAAGTTTGATAACATGGGTGCAACATCACCAAGGCAGTAATTCCTTTTAGTAATTCTCAACGGTCAACTAATTATATTTACTATGAAAAAGGAAATTGTTCTCAAGATTGAAATTTTTACAGCAAGTAGAACTGCAACTAAGCTATTTATGAAATAATAATCAAAGGTAAGTGTCTTTTTCTTTATGTACTTTTAACTCGCTAAAAGTCTCATTTTTTTAAGCTTGTTTGATCCACTTTCTTCACTTCTAAGTTAATGAGTTTTAAAGCAAAAGATATACTGTATATCTTTATTTTATTAGTAGTACTTGTTTTGACTCGATATCTGCAAAATAACTAGAATTAGAGAGATTTTCCTAACACATGTTTCAGTCGTGAAGCTACATTTAAAGTATTTACCAAAAAACATTTATCCAGGCTTTTTTTTAATTTATGAAAGGTTAGTGAATAACTGGTTCAAAAAAGCATTAAAATAAAAAATGTTAAGCAAAATTAGTGAAAATTTGACTATTTCAAATGGATTGACCATATATGTAAGTGAAAGTAAAGCAAGGTACTTGAATGTTTAAAAGAAAACCAAGAAATTCACTATGCATTAATATCTCAGTTATCGTAGGATTCCTTGCAGAAACAGGATGTAATTGGTCGGGTGGCGCACAGTTGTTAAAAGGTGGAAAAAACCTAAAAATGTGAAAGGATTCATAATGATGGAGTTTTTGTTGACCGTTGAGAAATTAGATGAGGAAGATGGTTGGGGGTGCGGTCATAAAATAGAAACACACATTTAAAACAAGTGCTATTTTAATAATGTGCTGACGTTTCGGCCTACATTGTGGGCCTTCATCAGGATAGACTCTGAGACGGTGTCTAAAGAAGTCGCAGAGGTTGGTTGCTATCTGCTTGTGGGCCCCAGGTGAGAGGATTCATAATGATGGAGTTTTTGTAGACCGTTGAGAAATTAGATGAGGAAGATGGTTGGGGGTGCGGTCATAAAATAGAAACACACATTTAAAACAAGTGCACATAATTAAAATAGCACTTGTTTTAAATGTGTGTTTCTATTTTAAGACCGCACCCCAAACCATCTTCCTCATCTAAAAATGTGAACTTTTTTTTTAAACATAGCTCGACTCGTTTTCAACAAACAACACCCCAAACTCTAATTCTATTGAAAGCTTTAATCAAAAATATTCTTAGAAGTTGTATATATTCATTTACAAAGGTAAGTGATATCTATCCCTCTAATAAACACAACATTTCACCTCTAATTATTACCGCTCGATTGCCTACTTATGTAATAGTTTTCAATGCGACTTCTATATTATATTTTTCACAAACCTTTGCAGTATTAGACAACAGTAGAAGGCTTTCAAAATTTTGTAAAGAAAGTTGTAGCTTTGTAGATCTAAAATCAATGTTCATTTCCGATGTGAATTTAGCTATCGATGGAAATATAAAAGGTAGTTATCTACGCGATGGTATTTATACCTTTCGTTAGTACATATCATAATGTAACTACCAAGAAAAAAATCATTTGCTCATACCTGCTTTTCGTGAAGTAAAATCTAATTTTAGTTAAAGAATATGAAGAAGGTTGACTGTAATCTTGTAGGTAGTGAACAGTGACTGCGGCGTATACCAGTCAAATTGAAAGTATATCACTACCCAATCATAAAAGCCAGTTAAATCATTCGGTGACACAGAAATATAATTTGATCCAAAGAATGTTTAATTTATTTTTAAATTTTACGCCCAAATTGCGTGATATACGGTGTTTTTTTTTTCGAATTACTAAGCTTTTGAACCACTGTGTGGTGGTTCGATTAGTGAATGAAAAACGAGTCTTTACTATTTATAGTTTGGCTGACGTTTCGACCCACATCGTAGGTCATCATCAGTAGTCTTTTCGAGAAAGATATCTAGGAAAAGACTGAACATGACGTTACAAAATGAAGTATTAAAAAATAAATAAAACCCAGAGGTTCCCATACTTGACATTTTAGCTTACTTTCCGTCAGTCAAATCGAGGCCGTTCTCTCGGACAATGACGTGGAACAATGAACTTAGCTGTCAACTTCAATCGATAATTCTGTATTGGTTTTTCAGGATGTCAAATAACCGCGTGAAAATTGGTTCTGGTTCTGGGAACTCAACATCGTTATAAATAGGACAAGGATCTTTATATAAAAATATGTTTTTATGCCTGAAATATTACCAAGTGTTCGTACTGTTTTGTTTTTTTTTTGTATTTTTTTATGCAAATATTAAATATAATGTTCATCTTAGTTTTATTTATATATTCGTATTATTATTATTTATTTTTTTTTATAGTTGTACAAAAATTATTTTTTGGATATTTCTCATTTTAAAAAAATGTAGTGCAGGCAACACTTTATCAAACAATACCTCGGTTGTTAAAATCAATTTAAGAATTCCAATGCTATATGAAACCTCTATATTACTATTTATATGTTCGGAATAAAAATAAGTAAAAAAAAATACTTTCGCTCTTTCCTCCTTTAGTTATATCTATCTTCTTTATCAAATTCGTTCAACTTGTATATTTATCCGTTTTCTATCGATGCTAATTATAATAAACTGCTGTGCAAAAATATTGCATCACTTGGATATTTTTTAATATCTCATAAAACATTACTTCAATGCTTTCTTTTCTGGCGATTTTATTTAATAAGACTGTTGTGAAGTAAGTATAAAACAAATTTATAGCATTAAAAATTATCTGGGAAGGGATAAATAAAAACAAACAAACAAATAAATGAAAATGTCTCTTTATTGACATTAGAAAAATGTTTAAAAAAACATTTAAAAATTTAAATGTTTTAACAATCTTCTAACATTATCTTGTCAACCCACCCCTAGGTGATAATCTTTCTGAGTCTCTCAGGCATCGAAGAAATAACGTTCACGATGACGGCCTGGTCAATATTCTCCCATTCCTCCTTGACAGCTGTCTCCACCTCATCCAGGGTTGTCGGGAGGTTTTGCTGATCTCTGAGCTGCCTCCCTATCACATCCCAAATGTGCTCCATGGGATTGAGATCAGGGCTTCTTGGTGGGATCTCCAAAAGTTTGATTCCAACCTCTTGTAGGTATTGTCGGACAACATTCGCCGTATGGGGTCTAGCATTGTCTTGTAAAAAATGATGTTATCACCCACATATGGAGCAAAAGGGATCACGTGATCATCAATCACCTCTGTCAAGTACCTGTGAGCAGTCAAAGCCCCTACAGTTATCCTGTGGAGCTCTGTTCGTGCCTCGATGCTGGTTCCGCCCCAAACCTTTATTGAGCCCCCTCCAAAACTTAATCTGTAGGACATGTTGCAAGTTGCGTACTTCTCTCCTCTCCTTCTTCACACTCTTTCCCTTCCATTAGGTGAGTGCAAAGCGAATCTGGACTCATCACTAAACAGAACTCGCCTCCAATCATCTTCTGTCCATTCGGCGAGTTGTCGAGCGAATGCCAGTCGGGAAACTCTGTGTGCTCTAGTAAGAAGAGGCCCAGTACCAGGTCTTCTAGACGATAAGTTGTTCTCCCTAAGACGCCATCTTACTGTAGAACTCGAAATTTCAACATTCCTGAATTGGCTGATGAGTCCTGGTAGGTGATTTCCCGTGAAAGTACGATTTCTCAAGGCAGATAGCCAAAGAAATCTGTCTTCTTGAGCAGTAGTTATCCTTGGCCTGCCTTGCCCGGGTCTTCTACCGTAACTTCGGATCTCCCTGTGCCTACGAAGAACTCTTAAGACAGTGGATTGGTTTACTCCTAGTCGCTGAGCAATTTCACGCTGACTCATTCCAGTTTTAGAAAACGTTACTATTCTGACACAGTCTGTTTCAGTTAAGTGAGTCTCGCGGTTCATAATTTGCAGAAAAAATACTCTTTGAAGAAATCACAAGAAAAAAATTGAAGAAAAAACTTGAAAAGCTATTGTGAATAGGACAAAGGAAAGTTGCATACTGGCTGATTTAGGAGTAATTATATTCTTTTGGCTTACAGAGTAGGGTAAAGCCTTAATTCTCTACTTGTGACCTTTGGTATAGACAGTATTATCTTAAAGTATCATGAGATCAAGTTTAGGGAAATGTGAATAAAGGAATACAATTTTTTTAATTTAATTTTATCCTGATGCAGTATTTTTGCACAGCAGTTTATATGTTTCTTTTTTTTTTTTTTTAATCTACGTAATTATAAAGATACATTTAAGCCCTGTCAGACTATTCAAATCAGAATTAAGCCTATAGGGTTTTAAAACGCTATACATTTTACATAGATATAGGGAATTAAATAAAAATCGTTATAGTTGTCTTCTTGAGAAAATCGTAAAAAGATGCAAAATGCCCGGATATGAAGTGGCTTTTCTAATATCCGATTTTGATGAAAAAGTTGCTATCAACATCTAAGGTTGTTTTTTTTTTTCTTAAATATATAATTTTGTTTTCGTAAGATATTTCGTTTTCGTGCCAGACTTACCACACACAAACAGACCTTTTCGCGCGACTTGGCTATTTGGACTCAGGTCAGACCTAAAACGCGTATTTCCTTTGCAAACTGGGATTCGAAAATTTTTACGATTTCAAAGCTCCTTACGATATATTTTATCTACAGGTCAGTAAAAGTAATAATCCATTGGAATAGTCTTAGTGGAATCTCAAGGTTACATTTGCATAGTATTTGCAGATTTCAATAAACCACAAAAACTTATTCTTTAAAACTGTTAAGCTCTAACTTTACCTGAAAAGTTCTAAAATTGATTCCAAAGTCGTTTTTTGCGTTCAAATGTTTTTCTTTTTTTTAATTACATTTATAGTTGTTTTTTTCTATATTAATAATATTATTTATTTACGACGCCTCTACACCTGTGGGTCACTGGCGTATTCATTGATGTCTTATATTTTTTTAAAGTACGTGCCTCTTTTCAAGTATTTTAAGAGAACAGTGACTTTATAGTTATGAAAATAAAACTATTTATTTATTTATATGTTATTCCGCATCTACCCTTTCGGGTCATTAGCGGGCCTCGATTCACTACATTTATATCAAAGTTTAAAAGAAAAATATCATTAAAAAACTCCAAAAGTCTTAAAACCGTGTACTCGTCATTTCTTGTTGCTTCTTTTATGTTTGGAGGTATGTTATGTCTTGTCATGGTGTCAGTGTACAGTGTGCATGATGTTAAAATGTGTTTTATGGTCAGTGATGTGTTACATGTGTCACAGAATGGCGTATCCAGGCCTCTCATTAAATATCCATGCGTAAAATTTCAATCATGTTGTTGAAACTAAAAATTATTACAATAAATTATAACATACATATGAATCATGTATTTTTTTTAAGTTAATAATATTTTTAAAGGAAAAGTAACACTCAACTACGTAGGAAATTAAATAAATTACTTCAATACAATGTAAGGAAAACCTTAAAGGAATAAATGTGGGACTCTATGGTTCAATGCCTTATAAAAGAAAATGCAATATCTTTGCAGACAATTTCTAGGATTGCCAGGATTTACATTATAAAGTAAGAAACTACCTAGTTAAAATAAGTTAGAACTATATTGTTGAGAGCTTTTTCTCAATTCTTTATTATGTATACATGGTATGACTGTATAGTAACAGTACTGAAATATACTGCCTTTAAATGTCACATATTTATTTTAAGTCAAAAATGATAGAGTATATACATACGTATATATGTATATTTAACGCCAATTATTGACTTACTATGGAAGTATTTAAATTTAAAAATATTTATAGATGTATATGAAAATAAATAATAAAATAAAAAACGCTGCAAATTATTTTGCATAATAGTTTATTATTTCTAAATAACAATATTATGGTATAACTGTTTATACGGCTATTGATAGGCAATTAAGTAATATGAAAAGCACTAATTCAAAGCATCATATCATAACACTACCACTGATTAATATTATATAATAATTTGTTTATTTTATATTTATGGGAATTTACAGGTTTAGATTTCAGATTAAATAATATATTTTTATTTATTACAAAACAAAAAATTTTGACATAAAATTTAATTTGCCATCTACATTTCCTTTGTAATAAGCAAATTTGTGGACTGCTGAAGCAGCGGCTCATCACAGCAGAGTTCGTTAAGTGATCAGCATATCTCTTGGCCACCGCCTCCGTAGTCGTCGGGGTGGGCTGTAAGGATTCGTAGAGCATTTTAATGTTTCTGTAAGAGGGTTGGTGTTGTATGTTAGTCTTTGGTGGAAGTTATTGTATTGTTCTGTAGCAGTGGCTGAAATAGTCGGAATGTTTTAGTCGTTATGTATAACGTCATTTGTTACGTAGAACGGTGCGTCCACTATTTTGCGCAGCACTTTCGACTGAAAAGACTGTATTCTTTGGATACTTGTTGGTTTAGCAGAGCCCCACAGTTCTATCCCGTATGTCCAGATTGGTTTTAGCAAAACTTTGTAAAGAGTTAGTTTGTTGGTTAATGATAATTTAGAGCGTCTGTCAAGTAATCTAGATAAAAGACCGTATCGTCTGTTGAGTTCTTTGCGTTTTTGTCGAATGTGGGTACTCCATTAAATAATATAACAATATAAATCACTACGGTCACTAAATTTTATTCAATTCTGATCACCCTAGATTGTAAATTTGTTTATTATGCAACAAACACTTTTTATAAAATTATAACCTTTCAAATATTTGCGGAAACAAAAAAAAAACTTTTTAAAGAATAATATTTCTGCTATATTCTCCTATTGTTATCTATACTATACTTTCATATTTACCCATGTTTTGTTAGCATCTATAATTGGTTTATTATCAGAAATGAATAAAATAAAAGATACTTTAAAGGATGAAATAAAAAAAGAAAAAATGTGACATTCAAGCACTGTCACAGTTTTCCAATCACAAGAAAATCTACATCAAATTAATGATTATTTCATTTTAAATCGATATAGCGAGTTTAATCAAATTTTTTTTTGGCGATTTTCGAGAAAGTGAAACTCCCCACACAATTAAATCGAAAAAATGCTTTAGCATCTCAGGAGTTTACTTAAATATCGATTTTTAGTTCCGCACAACTTTTCGTTTTTAAGCTAAGCTTACTGCATACACCTTTTTGTGTGACTTGTGTTCGAAAAACTAGAATTCGAAAATCTCAAAAACAATTTTTCTCCCCTTTTTAAACCATACGGGGTTTCATCAGATGAAAGCGGGGATGAAAAAAAAGTCCCCTGGCACCAAGGCTAGAACTCGTCATTACTTAATTTCAAACTTTCGTTAAGCAGGTTGCCGAGTAAGGCACAGCACAACACCACGCGTCAACCTTCTCGGCCTCCTTCCCAAAAAAAACAAACTTTAACTGTAAGTAAAAGTTTCCTTTTTTTTGTGTGTGTGTTTAATTTTCATCTGGAACGACTTAGACCTGCCAAATATCCTTCCAATTTCACAGAATGCCATTTGATGTCAAGAGAACTTGTTGGGTGTTAACTCTCACAAAATTGCGTTGTTAACTCTCTTTTATACATAAAAGGGGAACTTGAAACTTTTTTGGTTATTTTTTATACATTCTTTCATTACTATCGATCGGCAGTTCAGTAGCAGAAGAAAGTCGAAAGTTTCCGAATAAAGTTTTGTATTGGCTTGCATTCTTTATCAAGTTGCGGCAGTGGCGGTACATGTCTGGCATTGACTGATTGGTTTGGTACCGTACTCGGAAGTTCGAAGCAAGTTTATTTCACTTCTAGTCAGAAGAAGGGAAAGGAGAAAATGCCGTTCTCTATACCCACTGAAAAAACAATAATTCTTAATTGAAAATACTGCTATTAGTACCAAATACATTATTACCCACGTACTACTACGATACATAAAAAATATATAAATAAGGCTTATATACTATATTAAATAAGGCCTAAACGGATTAACATTGTGAAATTCCTACTGAATAAATTTATTAGTCCTTTCCACAATTCCTGTAGTTTGCGGCTTAGTTCAGTGGATAGGGCACTAATCTACTATTCTTCAGGTCCAGGGGCCAAATCCCGGCTGTGCCAGAATATTTTTTACTGTGTGATTACAGTCGTGGTGAAACCCTGGGGTATGGGTACCCTCCTGACACACACCTAGCTTCCATAAAGGGAAAAACAACATTTTTAAACTGGAAATAAACAAGTTTTATTAAAATAAATTACAATATTTCTTCGAATCCACAAAAAATTAAAAAACATTTTTTTATTGATTTATTAAAAGAAATTTACAACTGTATTGATTCCATACAAGTAAATGGGATTGATTTGAGATTAAGACACTTGATTGTCCTGTGAAGAAACTTCCCATTGGTAGAACTCCAATGCCCAATTAATTATAAGAGGTCTCTTGGCCATCTTTTTTTAAGTCACTTTGGTGGATTGTCAGGAATGGATGTTGAGGAGAGGTCACGGATAAGCGGGTTTGCGTGGGCAGGAAGTTTGGAATAGAAGGATGTATATCTGGATCGGGCTAAGTCTTCTACTAAAGGGATATTTAGTTATTTATGGATAATTTTATTTGTAACAAAGTATGGAGCATTAAGGATTTTTCGAAGGATCTTGGATTGCAGGGATTGGATGCGAGTAGAATTTAATGGTTTAGTGGAACCCCATAACTCAATGCCGTAGGTCCAAATAGGCTTTATAATGTTTATATAAATGAGTTTTTTTTGTAGTAAATAGGAAGTTTTGAGCGTTTGTTGAGTAAGTGTTGTAGTAATCGGTATCTACGAGCAGTTTCTTGTAGTTTCAGTCTAGTATGAGGGTTCCATGTGGGGCGTTTGTCTAGGTTTAGTCCTAATTACCGGATCTGTTCAACAGGAGTAAGTAAGATATTGTTAAAGGATAGGGCACGGGTCAGGAAGTCGTAGGTTCACGACGTAGAGTGAAGGTTATTTGATTAAAAAACTTACTTTTTAAAATTTTCCTTTTTTACAATTTTAACTTTTAAATTACAATTTCAATTTTTAATTTACATTTATTAAGACATATTAACCCCTCTGGCTTGAATGACTGCTTCCAACCGTCTTGGCATACTTGTAAATAGATTTTGAAAAAATCTTGGGATATATTGTCCCACTCCTCCAATACAGCAGCAGCTGTCTTTAGCATTTTAATAGTAGTGAGGTGAATCTCGTGACCGAAACTTTCTTTTGAGATAATCCCAAACATACTCGATTGGGTTAAGGTCAGGACTTCATGCTGGCCAATCAATGGTATGGATATTTGTGATGTTCAAGTATTCAGAAACACATCTCGCCTTGTGAGGACGAGCATTATCATTATCATGCAATGATTCAGAACCTCTGAATGGCATAAAAGGCACAACATGATCTTGAAGAATCATTTATCGTTAAATCTTCAAAGCCCCGACCATTCTCTCCTGACTGACCGTTCTCCAGGCCTTCTCCAAGCTCTTTCACGGCTTTCTGGGCTGTTAAGAACCACTGTCGTCTCATCAGTGAATAAAACTTTTTTCAATTCCTCCGCAGTCCAAGAATTGGTATTCCCTAGCAAATCTTAATCTTTTTACACAGTGTTCAGCGGTGAGGAAGGACCTTTCACTGGCCTTCTCGACCTGAGGTTTGACTCTCTCAGTCTTCTAATGACCATTGACTCCAAGAATGACAATCCTCGAACACCAGCGATCAAGTTTTAATGAAAGACGCAGTAGAATTACCATTCCGAAATGCTTGTATTTTAATGAAGCGGTAATCTATAGAATTAGTAACCCTAGGACGCTCTGACGTTGGTCGTCTCGGATGACTACCAGTCTCCCTGTACATTTTTATGTTCCTTGAAACGGTAGAATAGTGAATCCTAAGGCGATCCGCAATTAACAATGATTTTCACAGTATAAAAATGATATGTCCAATCCCTAATATCTCTCATTTAATAAATAATACTACTATAAATATAAACAAAGTCTGAATTAAGGTCAAGATATTTAACTACATAAATTAATAATTAAATTTCATATTGTTAATAGGGGATCTGGAAAAAAAAAAAAAAAAAAAAAATTAAGGTCAAAACCAAAAATCTCTCGAGAATTATGGTTGTTGCAATATTTTTGACGGGGAGTGTAATTTCAAACTAAAATTTCACTCACACCCACTTGTTTGTAGAGTAACACTTTCATCTATTACTCCTAATCCTCCGAAGTGGCTAAATTGAAGATGACCTAGAAACCTGTTAACTTAAATTAAAATTCAAGCACTACAGCTGAGTAGAAAATGATATTTTCTTATACTCTTTTCATGAACGTGAATCAATAAACTAACTTAATTGCAAACTAATCTTCTAATTTCCTGATTAGTTTGAAATTACATTCGACCGATGATTATTTTGAGCAGCATTGTCTAGTGGATAGAGCAGAATTTAATTTATTTATCACTTTAGTAAGGACAGGTTGGTTACCTGATAGGCTACCTCGTCCGGTTTGCGAGTACGAAAAGACGTAAAACCTCGGAGTAAGAAATATAGGTAAATGAAATTTAAAATACTCCTAGATGTGCTAGTACGCCTGGTAAACGAATAGCATACAATGACATCGAGAGCAGAAGGTATTTAATGAAGATTAGTTGAACAGTAGTAGTGACGATGTGTAGGTGACACCGTATGGGCCAACCCGGTACTGGAGGTAGGGCAGCCATTACTCATCATTAGCTAACGCCTCGTTTGTTTGCATCAGCTATAAATGAGATCTACAAGTCGACAGTGCCGTAATTGAAATTTAAAATGCTCTCTACAAAACCAGAGCCCTTTATAAAGAACTTACTCCGCCACTATTAACTACTAAAAATAGTGAAATAAATCAGGTAGCCAGTCATTTTTTCTGAGTGAAATTCCATATTAATTGAAGAGATATTTAACCAGAGTAGTAATATATGTTTGTTATCAATTCTATTACAGAAATAAAAACGCTGCTAATTATTTAATACACAATGGTTTATTATTTCTAAATAACAATATTCGTATATAACAGTTTATAAAGCTGTAGGTAGGCAATTAAGTAATATGAAAAGCGATAAATAGTTTAAAGGATAAGAGTATATCACCACAGCTGATTTATAAATGCCATCTCTGCTAGTTATTAACCAATTTCAATGATTCTTTTTTCATTTTGTGGAAAATTTAGGTATTGATTGATTTAATAATTAGATGAACGGATTTATTTTGTATTCATTATTCTGGTTCTAATCATCTTGAAACGTAAGCCCTCAAATTTTTAAGGGGGATAATATTTATTTTTTTGGTTGATTACAAAGGTTCATTATTGAAAATAATAAACCAAAGGCATTTATACTAGACTGCGTTACCATTTCCTATTCTTTTATTTTCTTTCGATTTTCATTGAAATAAAATTTCCTGATTCCAAAATACCTTACTTTTATCCCTATCATCAATAATAACCGAATCAACAGGGAGTCACATTGCTTATAAGTTGTAGGTTTACCATATAAGATTTTGTTTTTCTTCTTCTCATTGTTCATTGCGTTGTCTTGGTCTCTAAAGTCTTTTCGATTTTTCTCTATCATCTTTTTTTGTTTATGTTTTCTTGTTTATCGCGCTTTGCTGATTCTAGAACTCTATTTTTCTCTATCTTCAAAAATAACTGAGTTATGGGCGTATTTATGTTAAAATTTCAATTTTTTCTTCTTTTTATAATAAATTCGCGATTTTTTTGGTTTAAAACACTAGTAAATTTTTCCTCTATCTTCAAAAATTACTTAGTTATTGAAATTAATCATTTTTCATCGGCCGCCATTTTAAAAATAACCAGCTGATGTCAAGGTCTTGGGGTTAAAATCATCGTTGCATGTCCTAGTATTTTTGTGTCGAATTTCATAAAAATTGGTCCTTTATTTTCGGAGGAATGCCGCGGAATGCGTACGGCGGACAATTATTCGTCATTCTGCTCATCATGAAACGTAAGCTCTCTAATTTTAAAGGGAGGTAATTTTTTTTTTTTTTTTTGGTTCATTACAATGGTTCATTAATGAAAGTAATAATAAACCATAAGAAATATACTAGTATATATATAATAGGGGAAAAAATGTTCTTTAGAATAAAAGAGGTGTAAAAATGAGAAAATGGATGGCACATTGTAAATGGCTGAAAGACAACATAGAATTATACGAACATAATTATTTCAATGAAAGGATGATACAATAAAGGGAAAAGGACTGTTATAAACGAATTAATTTTTAATTAATTTATTTTTATTTCAAGTTATTCATTCGCAATTGTCAGATAAAAATGGCAATCAGCAAATGTTGGGGAAAGGTTAAATAGAAGATGATGATAGGCATAGGGAACGTAAATACCCAGCAGCATCTCATTAATTTAGCTTCTTAGTCTCATCAGCTTCTTTCTAGTCTCATTTTTTATAGGCACTTTAGCTATTAAAATGAATTAATTTTGAAAAAAATATAATTTACATGACATAGTAAAAAATATATTTTCGTTAAAATGAATTATAATATTTAAATTAAGTAGCAAAAAAAAATTAAAATTAGTATTATGAAGAGTAGAATATTTTAATATAAATTAATGTAGAACCATCTCTTCTTAAGCAAAACATTAATTTATTAAACTTATTATATTATCCAATATTTTTTGACGTTTAGAAGATATTTCTTCTTTTTTACAATTTTGACAAAAACTAAAAACAATAACAATTAAAAAACCAAGATAAAAATACAGATAAATTATCGACTAAATTTTAATTTAAAATGGATATAATTACAGCTTTTTCATTGCTGTCAGGGAGATATATATATTTGTGTAACATTGTTATAAAAATATATATATATTTTTTTTAGTTGTAAAGAAAATTTATTTTTGTAATGTTAGGTGATGGTTTGTTATTGTGTTTTGGTGGACCCAGAAGAAGGGAGGGAGAGGCCTCCTCAAATGTTGACTCTCGATTGCTGTTTATATATAATAAACTTTAATGGAAGATATAGAAATCGTAATTTTATTATTAATGTGTGTTTTAAAATTAATTAATTTTACCAAGATAAAAATAATTTATATAACTCTTAAACATCTTTGAAACGTTAACTATTATTGGATAGTCTTATAATTCTGATAAATTAATGTTTTATTTAAGAAAAGAATGGTTCTACATTAATTTATATTTAAAAAATAGTATATATATATATATATATATATATATATATATATATAATATATATAATATGTAAAAATATGTAAGGAGAAAGTTAGAAAATGGAGCGGAGAAAGGTGATGTGGGGAAGAAAATGAAATAAAAAATAGAAATATATTATGTAAATAATGTTTATTTTAGTCATTCCGTCTCTTGAATTTCTGAGGTATATTTCTTAAACACTATAACTGTCGTTTCTTATATGGTCCCTCCTGGTCTTTCCAAGTATTCTTCGGAGAAATCTCATCTCAGCCACTGTCATCCTGCTAGCATGTTTATCACGGGTTGTCCAGCTTTCAGATCTATATGAGAGTACTGGAAGGAAGACAGATTTAAAAATCCTAATTTTAGCATCTCTGCTAACTTCATGTTTTCCTATAACCGTTTCGGATATCTGGTAATACAGTCTATTGGCCTTCATCACCCGATGTAGAACCTTCTGGTCTATTTTACCATCATTGCTTATGACCGTCCCAAGATATGTGTAGGCATTCGTAGTTTCTAATGTTTCACCATCACATAATATCCTTGGCTCTAGATTTTCTCTTCCCACACACATAATTTTACTTTTGACTGGATTTATGTTTAACCCTCTTAGCCGGGGTTCCTCGTACCATTCATTTAGTGATGTCTGGAGAGCTTCCTGGGAATCCGCAATCAGTACTATGTCGTTTGCATAGATCATAGCCTGGGCGAGCACTGGTGTTAGGTTCCAGTATTCCACCACAGCTCTTGGTGTTCTCCTTTAGCAAACCTTCCTCACCTCATCCATGAGAACGATGAAAAGCAAAGGACTAAGGCTGTCCCCCTGCTTTAATCCTTTATAAAAGTGAAAAGGTTGGGATATTTGACCATTTAGCCTCACTATACCTTTTGGGTCCTGATATATTGACTTTGTGAGCGCCATCACCAGATTTGCTGGCACCTTTCTTCTAATCAGCGCATCCCAAATCTCTTGCCTCAGAACTGAATCGAAGGCTGCCCTTAGATCCAGAAACGCCAGATACAGGAACATGGATTCAAATATCTTTATTTTGGTCTCTCTACTTACTTAGTGCTTTCCTAAAACAATTGTAAAAATCTGATGGTGCTCTTGATTAGCATTCGTCGCTCGATTTAGGACCTCCTGGTCTATTTTATCATCTTTAATTATATGTATGTATAATTATTCGTTACTTATAGGGAAAGACCATTACAAAAAATCCTAGACTTCGCGTTTTCTCTTCCGGCATACATGACTTTACTCTTGCTTAGTTTTTATTAGTAAGCCTCTTATCTTAAGTTCCCCATTCCATCCATCCAAGGATGCCTGAAGTCAGCTATTAGCGCAATATCATTCGCATATACCATAGCTTGGGCTAATACTCGAAGTAGGTTCCAAAAACCTACAAACGCTCTTGAAAATCTCCTATACAATTTTTTTTAATATAGATGTTGGTTATCTGACAGTTTTATTGCTAACATTACGAAACTTTTTTTTCAAATTATGACTTGTGAAATAACATTTTATCATTAGTTTGCTTTAATTTTAGCCATAATGAACCTTTTGATCCCCAAAAAAAATTACCCTTCTCAAAATTTGATGTCTAACGTTTTAAGATACGTAGAAGAAGAAGTAATTAAAAAAGTTCGTCTCTCCGCCCAACTGGTACCAGTACTATCAAATTAAGCCTTAATGTTCCTACAAAGCAAAACAAATATCATTGAAATCTGTTAAGAAATATCAGAGATACAAAGTTTTTAACTTAGCGGAGGTGATTGAACATTTTTATTTAATACATAATGATATTCCACAATTCTTCATTTATTATTTATGCCACAAAACCACGTAACTTATTTTCCAGCTCATTTTAATACACTATTAATATTCTTAATTAATTATTCTAAATTAATGATATAATTACAATCTTTAGATTCAATTTCCAATCATGAAGAGCATATCATATTTAAAAAAATTCTTCGGAACAATCTCTTTTTTAAAATAATATTTATTAATTCATCAATATTACATTAACGTTTCGAGGATTATATGCCTCACCTTCAGAATCATTAGTCAACAACTAATAACAACTCAACATTAAGTTATATTTTTAAAAAATTAACAATAATAAAAATTATAATTCAATAATTGTCTATCATATAATATCAAATTTTATCAGTATTTTATTACTACTTAAAAAAATCCATATTATTCAATATTGGTCAAATTTCCTTAAAATCTCCTTATTTTTTATATAAAATCCTTATTTTAAAAATAAAAATCTTATAAGGTATAGATGGAATGGATACAGCACTATTTTTTTTTTCGACTATCAACTACTTTTCATATTCAGAATTCAACCTCAGATGAAACGACTTGCAGTGAACGTTAAATTGTCCATGTCGTAAGAATAAATCTTAAATGGCCTCAATGGTTTTTACACGATACATTATCTTCTGCAATAAAAGTAGATGTAATTTCGGAGCCGTTTCAGGTTCTGTATGGCAATAATCCTAATAAAATACCTACACGACGGCAGTTTATGTCGGCCTCTAACTTTATAGGAGTCGTGAAGCTCTGTTAACCGAGATAAAAAACGGTTATAGAACCGGCAGAATGCGCTGATCAGAAAAAAAATCTCCCTTTTGCTGACTTCTGGACTATGATATATATATATATATATATATATATATATATATATATATATATATATATATATATAATATGTAAAAATATGTAAGGAGAAAGTTAGAAAATGGAGCGGAGAAAGGTGATGTGGGGAAGAAAATGAAATAAAAAATAGAAATATATTATGTAAATAATGTTTATTTTAGTCATTCCGTCTCTTGAATTTCTGAGGTATATTTCTTAAACACTATAACTGTCGTTTCTTATATGGTCCCTCCTGGTCTTTCCAAGTATTCTTCGGAGAAATCTCATCTCAGCCACTGTCATCCTGCTAGCATGTTTATCACGGGTTGTCCAGCTTTCAGATCTATATGAGAGTACTGGAAGGAAGACAGATTTAAAAATCCTAATTTTAGCATCTCTGCTAACTTCATGTTTTCCTATAACCGTTTCGGATATCTGGTAATACAGTCTATTGGCCTTCATCACCCGATGTAGAACCTTCTGGTCTATTTTACCATCATTGCTTATGACCGTCCCAAGATATGTGTAGGCATTCGTAGTTTCTAATGTTTCACCATCACATAATATCCTTGGCTCTAGATTTTCTCTTCCCACACACATAATTTTACTTTTGACTGGATTTATGTTTAACCCTCTTAGCCGGGGTTCCTCGTACCATTCATTTAGTGATGTCTGGAGAGCTTCCTGGGAATCCGCAATCAGTACTATGTCGTTTGCATAGATCATAGCCTGGGCGAGCACTGGTGTTAGGTTCCAGTATTCCACCACAGCTCTTGGTGTTCTCCTTTAGCAAACCTTCCACACCTCATCCATGAGAACGATGAAAAGCAAAGGACTAAGGCTGTCCCCCTGCTTTAATCCTTTATAAAAGTGAAAAGGTTGGGATATTTGACCATTTAGCCTCACTATACCTTTTGGGTCCTGATATATTGACTTTGTGAGCGCCATCACCAGATTTGCTGGCACCTTTCTTCTAATCAGCGCATCCCAAATCTCTTGCCTCAGAACTGAATCGAAGGCTGCCCTTAGATCCAGAAACGCCAGATACAGGAACATGGATTCAAATATCTTTATTTTGGTCTCTCTACTTACTTAGTGCTTTCCTAAAACAATTGTAAAAATCTGATGGTGCTCTTGATTAGCATTCGTCGCTCGATTTAGGACCTCCTGGTCTATTTTATCATCTTTAATTATATGTATGTATAATTATTCGTTACTTATAGGGAAAGACCATTACAAAAAATCCTAGACTTCGCGTTTTCTCTTCCGGCATACATGACTTTACTCTTGCTTAGTTTTTATTAGTAAGCCTCTTATCTTAAGTTCCCCATTCCATCCATCCAAGGATGCCTGAAGTCAGCTATTAGCGCAATATCATTCGCATATACCATAGCTTGGGCTAATACTCGAAGTAGGTTCCAAAAACCTACAAACGCTCTTGAAAATCTCCTATACAATTTTTTTTAATATAGATGTTGGTTATCTGACAGTTTTATTGCTAACATTACGAAACTTTTTTTTCAAATTATGACTTGTGAAATAACATTTTATCATTAGTTTGCTTTAATTTTAGCCATAATGAACCTTTTGATCCACAAAAAAAATTACCCTTCTCAAAATTTGATGTCTAACGTTTTAAGATACGTAGAAGAAGAAGTAATTAAAAAAGTTCGTCTCTCCGCCCAACTGGTACCAGTACTATCAAATTAAGCCTTAATGTTCCTACAAAGCAAAACAAATATCATTGAAATCTGTTAAGAAATATCAGAGATACAAAGTTTTTAACTTAGCGGAGGTGATTGAACATTTTTATTTAATACATAATGATATTCCACAATTCTTCATTTATTATTTATGCCACAAAACCACGTAACTTATTTTCCAGCTCATTTTAATACACTATTAATATTCTTAATTAATTATTCTAAATTAATGATATAATTACAATCTTTAGATTCAATTTCCAATCATGAAGAGCATATCATATTTAAAAAAATTCTTCGGAACAATCTCTTTTTTAAAATAATATTTATTAATTCATCAATATTACATTAACGTTTCGAGGATTATATGCCTCACCTTCAGAATCATTAGTCAACAACTAATAACAACTCAACATTAAGTTATATTTTTAAAAAATTAACAATAATAAAAATTATAATTCAATAATTGTCTATCATATAATATCAAATTTTATCAGTATTTTATTACTACTTAAAAAAATCCATATTATTCAATATTGGTCAAATTTCCTTAAAATCTCCTTATTTTTTATATAAAATCCTTATTTTAAAAATAAAAATCTTATAAGGTATAGATGGAATGGATACAGCACTATTTTTTTTTCGACTATCAACTACTTTTCATATTCAGAATTCAACCTCAGATGAAACGACTTGCAGTGAACGTTAAATTGTCCATGTCGTAAGAATAAATCTTAAATGGCCTCAATGGTTTTTACACGATACATTATCTTCTGCAATAAAAGTAGATGTAATTTCGGAGCCGTTTCAGGTTCTGTATGGCAATAATCCAAATAAAATACCTACACGACGGCAGTTTATGTCGGCCTCTAACTTTATAGGAGTCGTGAAGCTCTGTTAACCGAGATAAAAAACGGTTATAGAACCGGCAGAATGCGCTGATCAGAAAAAAAATCTCCCTTTTGCTGACTTCTGGACTATGATGTATATCCTAGGGTTTTTGAATAGGTAAAAAAAAATATTTGCATTACTCATTTCAATAATTTACTTAATTATTTACTGGTCTATAGACCACATTAACAAGGTGAATTATTAGTTAAAATTTAATTCCTTCTTACAATTAATCATACTTACAATCGACTTTTTAAAATAAATAAAAAATTAGCGAAAAACACAGGACTTTCACTTATCTTGGTTGTTTTTTCAATTTAAGACATTAAAACACTAGTACGTGCATATATATATATATATATATATATATTCAGCTTCGTTTAAAACATGTCTATTAGATTAAATAATATAACAATATTGAAATGTTAGTTATAATAATTACTTACGTGTATACTCTATCGTTCACATTACAACACCTTCCATGACTTTGTATATAAGATAATATTTTTTCTAAAATATTTAGCTTTATTCCAATACTATTTTTATATTTGGTATTGCTATTTTTATGTTCGGGAAAAAATTCCTACAGTAAATATTTTGCTCTTTTCTCCTTTGGCTGGTTATTACTGGATTCCAATCTTTATTTGTAACATTCTTAAGGGTCTGGACTACGTCCCGAAATAAATTCATTTTCTATCATATTATATTCTATTTTAAAGTAGCAATTCCTTCTTCAAAATATGTAATTTTAGTTTCGTACGACATTTCGTTTTCGTGAATGACATACCACATACAAACCTTTTTGTGCGACATAGGTATTTGGACTTGGAGTGTATTTCCCTTAAAAACTGGAATTAAAAATTTTTCACTATCTCAATACTTTCCCTTACTTATATATATATATATATATATATATATATATATATATATATATATATATATATATATATATATATATATATATTATATATATATATATATGTATTTATATATATGTGTGTATGTGTGTGTGTATCATATATAGGTACTATAAAGTATAATACATACATATATATATATATATATATCTGCACGTTTCACTGAAAAGTATGTGTAAAGCACAAGCAATCGATAAATTTGGTCTGCTGGATTGTGAAAAAAAAATCGTTTTATGCCCTTCTTCGAAAAACCAATCGAGCACTCCAACCCAACGCAATAATCGTGAATTAGATACAAAGCTAATCTAAAGCCTGGCTTGGAAATTAAACTCTTCAAGATTACACGATGAGATGAAAAAAAGGAAGTGGAGGGCCTTTTGCAAGGATAGTAGACAGAAAATTGTGCTTGGGTCAGAATCCAAACAGGGAACATCAAAGGAACAACTCCATCCAATCAGAAAGAGAGATTTTATTGGAATGATGATATTGAATCCTCCAGCGCTAACTCCAGGCAAAGTCGAAAGCCCATCGAGTACCGACGGAGATTTAATACCCCAGGTCAATACCTCTCGTTAAAAGAACGGATCCCTCAAGAAGTCTCTGATATTGTATTTCTGCTTAGTTAATCAAAAAACCACAAAGACATTTTCAGATAAGGTTTTGTATAACGAACCCTAGACTATTGTTTTGAGTATTTATAATATTCTAAAATACAAAATAAACTAAATATTCGTTGCAAAAAGTTATTTATTTTTAATTGAAATATTACTGCGAAATTCAAACATTTTAAGCTCGGTAAAATTATTAATTTAGCAAGCCAAAATCATTGTACAGTTACAATGCTAAATAAAACTTTCACCTATATTATTGGGTTTTAATGTAAGTTTTACTGGTCGTTTTGTGATCCAGCCAATTCATTTCAATTTGTTGCCCATGGATCATTGATACTTCATGAATTTTTAGTGGACTGTATTTAAGGGGTTTGTATATATAATGGCTTATTTTAACAATATTTGATATTAAATTAGTTCTGCTATGTTTTTGACCGACTGCTTTTCTAAGGCAGCGGTAGCTTCAAAAACTAGCTTACTATATTTAGTCAATATATAAACTATATTTAATGATACCATGGATCTCCTTTCCAAAGGTATCGTGTTTACCAATCTAATAGGTAGCATGCAGGGTAAGATTAAAGTAAACCAGATTCAATTAATACATTACTATAATTATTAATTTGCACATATAAGTTATATTAACCCATTGCCTAGAACTCTGATTGAGAATACTGAGGGACATTTTACTACCTTTGCCATACAATATTACAAATAACGATATACCTTTGAAACACTTAACCGGCTGGCGAAGGTGGAATCATCTTAGGTCCCCTTTCTTGGCATCATCCTCCAGCTGCTCTCAGAACCCCGACGGCCACCTCCTCTTCTTGTAGGTGGAACCCGACTCACTCTTCTTGAGGATCAAACTTGACTAACTCTCCGGTTCTTCTCTCTCATTCTCGTCACCTCGGGTGGGCCGAGATGGGAAGTCCCTGGTTGGCGGTATAGCCTTTGTGCTATTATTCTTATCTTTCCACCCATCTTAATATTCTTGTTGGCCGCCGCTGGGGGGAAACTACTAGAGGTTTCTGGTACCGCTGGAGGGCCCATGCCGATGAGGAATTCTAGGGGGCTAGGTAAACACCTTTTGATGTTTTGCCGACAAAGGTTCGTTATCATTAATTGTTTAATATTAAAATTATTTAATTATGAACTCCCCTCAGTATCCTCAATACATTACATTTCCCCCAGTCTGCGAGGAAAGAAAAATTAAAAACCTTAAGGTTTTTGATTTTTCTTTTAGTTTTACATCATTAAACCATAAACTTACAATAAACACCTAGAACTAATAATCAGTACTGTACAAAAACATTTTCTTATAGAAGCTATACACAATAAACATATTTAAGCCGTGTATTTACAATAAATCCAATCGTTACATCGAGAAATACATTTATGAACATTAAGGAACAATAAAACTATTTTTTTTTTTAAATGAAATATAACCTTAATTAACTAAACGGAAGGAGCATTAAACTATATGTATAAATTAAATTTTTTAGCTATCTATAAGATTTTTGACAAAATACAAATAAAAATTCCTTTATTTGAACATTGGCTTTGTAAAGTTTACTTTTCCTTAAGTATTCTTATTTGTTATGACATATACAAAATTAATATTTACTAAAGCAATTTTCATTGTGTATTCTAATTTTTTACAATCTACAAAATACATATTTACAAACACAACTTCTCATATTTGAGAATTTGATTAATGGCTTAATTGATTACTTAGATCGACAACTGTTGTATTATATTTTATCATTTAACTATGAAGTTTTTTATAGTTTATAAACATATTAGAGTTATTCACAATAAACTATTTACAGTTACAATATATTTATAATTCCTGAAATATCTTTTATGATAAATTATAAGTTCATCCTCTTCTACATCTTTTGTGGCAATCTGTCCAGATATCTAATTTACAAGAAATAATGTCTATGTAATACTTTTCTATTGTATGGCAAGCTATTAAAATCAACAAAATTGACTCTACTATTAGGTTTCTATACCTTTTGTAAAAACAAAAAATAACAACATATTACATACACTCAGTATTCTCAATCTATTTAAAGTTATAAATATTCTCTTTCATCTGCCATTTGGTCTAGTAAATTATCAATAAGGTACAATCGTGTTAAATAAAAATTCAGAATATTGAAAAGATTTATTGTCACCATGAGGTAAACAAATGGAATGGATCTCAGGTATACCTTAATAGTACGCATTAAAATTTATTATACTATTTCCTAATTTTCATTTTTATTTTATTTATGTCTGTGACAAAATTAAAAGGATTTACGAGCGCAAATTCAGTAAAAATAAAAAAATTGAGCCCCATTGAATTAATATAACTTTTAGCGTTCACATTATGGATCAATATAAATACAACCTCAGGACTCTGGGCGTACAAAGAAGATTTCTTAATCTTCACAATAATTAAAAATATCAATCCCGCTTTCGGGGTATACGGAGGCATAACAGCAACTCCACATTAAGGGTTCTTTCCTTTGACGAAACAAATTATAAGGTAACAATCCTATAGTAAGAATGAATGGAGGACCCATGTCTACTCCACCTTAGAGGGTAATTATTCCCTGGTTACGACGACAAATTCCATATTTGGGTTGAGAGAAAAAATAAATATTCGATCCAACGCTTATGATATTATTTAAGAGAGCTCATTACTACTAAGTTATCAATTTATTACTAATGAAATAAATGTCCTTTGACGGTCAAACCAGGCAGCATCGATTCCTACTGTGAAAAATTAGGATAAAAACAGAGTACTTTTCAGTTAAATTAGGTCATTGAATTCTCTACCTATGTTAAATTATTTCGTTAATAATAACAGGATTATAATCCGATAATTCACCCTAAGATCCATCCATATTTATCTATAAAATCTATGCCTAATCCTAATCATCTAAACAATAAAGTACTAATTTTAATATATACAACAATCTAAATTCTACCTATACAAAAATTGAACTATTTACAAAATATGTACAAATTATTTACAACATTCCAGTATGGTTCAGCCTGAGCAGGGCACAGGCTGACCAGCTTTAGCTCGTCTGACGGAGGGAACGCTAATTTCCCCTTTTTATTCCCTGGAAAAGAGTAAAGACTGCCGTGCACTACCATAATATGGTATGCGTTCTCTCCTAACATGGTCCAAGACCATATAACCCTCATAAAATACATATACTATCAATTTAATGATAAACTGTTGGCTTTGCACATCTCTGTAATAATGAACTTTACCTATTATCATTAATGAACAATTATAGACGATGGGAAAACTCCTTTGAAATTATTTAAAGTGGCTAACCTACAAGTTACCGGCTGGGGCCTAATTTGGGAACTTATGAAACTGAGTAGATTTCTGAAAGATGCATCTTTTTCTTTATTAGGCTTCCTATATTGGACCTCATCTTCTTTGATGTTGATACTTTCTTCTACATCTAAATCGCTGATTATTCGGGACCTGTCTTAGGTTTCTTCATTGTTCAAAAAATTGACGGTAGGCGTCATTGATAAGGTAGGATTTTCACTCTCTCTGACTTCAGGCTTCGTTTCTATTTCTACCTCTTCACTTATTCTAATACGAGGTTGATTTTCTGTCTTGAGCACTTCACTAGGTTCAGCGTTATTAATTTCTTCTTTGTCTTCCGTCTTCTGAATTTGGGGTTTCAGACATTTAGGGCAGGCTGTGGCTGCATTTGAGCGTAACTCATCTATCATTGTCTTGGCAGTTTCTACAAAAAATTCGAATTTCTTATTCATTATAGCTATTTTCCTTTGTTCATCTTTTTTTTCTTTAATCTGGTTTTGAATTTGTTGGAGCATTTTTAATCTTAGTCGCTGTTCCTCGTTTGGCATTCTATTAAACCCTTCCTGTGTTTTTTTCAGGATCTGTGACTCAACTTTATCCAAAAGTGAGACTATCTTGGCAAAATCTAGACCAGTTCCTTCTTCTGGTCGCTTAGGCTCTGGTAGCATATCTACTCTTGACGCCATAATTAACAATCGTGTGCGTAAGAAATAACCTCTTTTAATAAAATATTCGAAAAATCTTGATGTGGGCTTAAACGCTAGCACGACAAGTAGAAATACACGAAGAAAATAATAAAAAATATCCTCAAGAAAGAACAAAATGCAAAAAATAATAGCCAATTGTATAGATCCATGAACCGTAGGAGCATGATTAATATATAAGCATAACAAAAATCATTACTAAGAAGGAAAGTTATGTTTTTGATAAGCAAATATAAACAGATGATACTTTTACCTTATATGATGCCATATTATATGATTAAAATAATCTAATGACCCTGATGCCACGTAAAAGAAAAAAAAATATATTACTTGTTAATTTAATTATTGATATGAAGTATAGTGGATTGGTAAGTACGTCCCCACAATCGGATGCCATTTAAATGCTATGTTTTTGACCGGCTGCTTTTCTAAGGCAGCGGTAGCTTCAAAAACTAGCTTACTTACTATATTTAGTCAATATATAAACTATATTTAATGATACCATGGATCTCCTTTCCAAAGGTATCGTGTTTACCAATCTAATAGGTGGCATGCAGGGTAAGATTAAAGTAAACCAGATTCAATTAATACATTACTATAATTATTAATTTACACATATAAGTTATATTAACCCATTGCCTAGAACTCTGATTGAGAATACTGAGGGACATTTTACTACCTTTGCCATACAATATTACAAATAACGATATACCTTTGAAACACTTAACCGGCTGGCGAAGGTGGAATCATCTTAGGTCCCCTTTCTTGGCATCATCCTCCAGCTGCTCTCAGAACCCCGACGGCCACCTCCTCTTCTTGTAGGTGGAACCCGACTCACTCTTCTTGAGGATCAAACTTGACTAACTCTCCGGTTCTTCTCTCTCATTCTCATCACCTCGGGTGGGCCGAGATGGGAAGTCCCTGGTTGGCGGTATAGCCTTTGTGCTATTATTCTTATCTTTCCACCCATCTTAATATTCTTGTTGGCCGCCGCTGGGGGGAAACTACTAGAGGTTTCTGGTACCGCTGGAGGCCCATGCCGATGGGGAATTCTAGGGGGCTAGGTAAACACCTTTTGATGTTTTGCCGACAAAGGTTCGTTATCATTAATTGTTTAATATTAAAATTATTTAATTATGAACTCCCCTCAATATCCTCAATACATTACAGTTCATAATAATACTTAATGACATTTTGATGATATAGAGTTAAAGTCAGTTTGTCTTGAATTCCATTCTAATTTTGAATATTTTGCATAATTGTTTCAACTCTTACTTGTGGTGTTGGCTGGTTCCTGGCCCATCATTCTCCCTGCTCAGCTTCCTTGTGCTTCTACTCACATATCAAAGTGTTGTAGACTATCGTTGTCTTGTAACTTCACTTATACCTTTAGACTTGGCAACACTCTTTTCATGATTAGAGGCTCATTTTATATAGCTGGCACTTACTTGCCAACAAAATGGAGAGTCAAAAATGGTGGAGCTTCCCAATAATAATTCATAGTAATTTAAATTGTTAAATTATCTCTTGTTCAAGGAAGATCCTTGAACACTGGTTATTTAAATAAAATCATCAGATTTTTGTAAATATTATTTATCAATTATATATGACCCATTTCGGTCTATTAAATATTGCCATATTTCAGATATTTTTTTTCAAATTTTGTCATTATCAACAGTTGAAGACTTCCAGTGCATTTTTCGTTTTCCAAGTCAAAATTTCCGGTTCTGATGGAAACATGACAATACAGAATTTTTAGGTTTTGATGGAAACATGTGTTTCGGATTAAATAATCTATCAATAGAAATTAATAATAATTAAATGATTGAAAAAACCTGATTCAGAATAAATAGTATATTTCAGGAATATAAATATTTTTAAAAAAAAGTCAGTTGTTGTAGTTTATTCATTTAATATCAATTTATGAATAAACAAAAACAATGAACTTGTAAAATTCATTCATACTCCTGATATATAAATAATAATAATAAACAAAAGTATGTTACTAACACAACCGAGTAATGACAAATAATAGATGAATACAATACTTAAGTCTACAATTAGTAATAAAAAATAATACAACAAATTTAAATAGCTGGCTAAAATATAGTGCAACCCTGGTCTGCTGCTAAAGATTAAAAAAATATCACACACTAAACGAATTTCACTTACCTCCATTGTTAAAATTAATTTAAGAACTTTTAAATAATGTTAGACTTGAAAACATATGAAAGAACTATCTGTGTTTCAGATTTGAAAAAAATCTAACAATAGAAATTATTAACTACTCTTAAGTATATATCCTCTTTCCTTTTTAAATTTTTGTATGTCAAATAACATTTTTTTCTAAAACCTTCAGGTTTCCAACAGTATATTTTAAAGATGTATTACTATTCTTGTCTGTGGCTAATCGGAAGATGCTATAGTAGGAGCCCCTTGCGAATGACGGCATAACAAAGGATTTTTTTAACTCCCTTGAAGAAAACCTAGAATCACCTCCAAGTTTTGACCCACGACCTTGGCCATAGGAGGCTAATAGGCTATCCACTACACCAAAGGTGATCCCCGATTACTACTGTTTTACAATAATGCAACAAGAAAATGTGATGTATAATTATAAAACATGATAATGGCTTGTAAAGTTATTATCCACTGGTAGCACTTCGATGAATAATTCAAGTTTTAGTCGCCTGGAAAGGTTATGAGAAATACATGAAGTTCAAAGGTAACAGACTAGTTAGTATGGGCAGAGAGTTTGGAACTGAGAGTATTATGTTTATGTTTGTTTGTTTTGGCTTTAAGGCGTAAAACCCTTAGGTCGTCAACTACTATATGTATATTTAACATTTATGAAAAAGAACTATTAGGTAATAAGTAATTGAAAAAAAAAATTATAATGTAAACAATAATTAAAAATAAAATAAAATAAATTAATTAAAAACTGACAAGGAATGTAAAACTTTATATTTAATTAATATTATAGTCTTTAAAATTTAGATAACAATGATTGCTATTTTAGAAAATCCAAAACTAATTCAATGGTTTCCTCTCTATTACCCAATACTGTTGAAATATTTAGGTTTAGCCCAATTGTATTCAGGTGTAATGAATAATATGGGCGTTCCTGAAAAATATGCCGAATGTTGAGGGTTCCATCACAATGCTGGCTGGCACCGGGGCACGGGCTGCCTGGTAAAAAGGTACGAGTCCGTCAGCCGCGAATGTCCTGTCCTCAGCCGGGTCAGTGCGACCACCTCCCTGCGGCTGCTACGGCTAGATGTGGACCATTATGTATAGTACTAGTAGTACACCATTATGTGGAGTATTATGTTTATTTCGGGCTATGTCTGCAAGAAATAAGATATTGTGGGCTTAATGAATGCTTTTATTGAAGACAATGACCTGCTAAAGGTGAGGTTTTAATATGGTACGCAACAAATATTGGTTTTGATGGAATATAAGATCTTACACACTATTTAGAGCAATGAGGGTAAAATTTAATACTATAAACGAACGATATAAAATATGATGCTATGTGTTGTATGGTATATATGATTTCATATTGATTTAGAGACCCTAAACGAAATAGAATATCCGAAGTGGTATTGGACCTAAATAACACAGCGGATGTAATAAAATCCTGAAGTTTAATCTAAAATATTATAAGGGACGTTATATTGGCAATAAAATGATACTCAAAGGGATTATTTTCATAGCACGAATTGGGAATAAAATCGCTTATAAAATAAGGCTAAGTATGATAGTTAATAGTTTACTTTACTAATATACTGAAAGGTCAAACCACAGTCTCAAGTAAAAGCTCTGTAAACATCCTGTGGTAATATAGTTGAGGTAATTATTACTTTGAAGGAAATATATAGTCAGGAAAAGAGCATGACGATATTTACGTAACATTTTTTTTAATTTATTTTTTATATAAACTCTTGACAAATAACCATCCCACTTTTTAATTGATTGTCTAAATAAAATATTTATCCGTTTTTCTCTTTGGCATTGCAGTACGTATATATCTTTAGAGTAATAGGAAAGTGAGGTATATTCTCTCTGTATTTTTTTTTTTTTTTTTTTTTTTTTTTTACATTTCCCATTCACATTGCAATTTTAAAACTAAAATAATCTGGTGCGCGCAACACACGACTTTCACTTACCTCCTTTTTAAAAATAAGTTCAAGAATATTAAAATTCGTTTAAAGATCCAAATAAATTGTTAAAGAATTAATTATTTTGAATTCAAATAGAAACATGTGTTTTATTAAATAATTTAAATATAAGCCGCCACATACCTTTAACAAAAAAAAATCAATTTTATCAAATTTTCTTAGACCCACTTATTTTGATCGTTAATAGAAGAACTTGCTACCGAGTGGATTCCAAGAGATCGATTCCTAATAATAATAAATTTATTATTGTATAAAATGAGAAATTTTTAACATTTATTTATATTGATATACACTGTATGTTTTATTATATAGATTTTAACATTAATAAACTACATTTTACATTTACTACATACAAGGTCTATATATTGCTGTATTCCTGTATAAAGTTGGAATACGTAGTTATTAAGTGATTGTTCTCGTAACAAGTCACAGAGAGATAGTAATATATTGAAGGATGAATTCCAGAGATATGTGGGTCTTAAACTTTAGTTTTATTATGTGCGTCGGCTATAATAAGATTGCCGCCGAGACAGTAATGTCATAATCCTGACTTAGGAAATGGGCACCGTTATACTCATTCCAGAGGCCCTTTCATACATACAGAGATGATATTTATTCAAAGAGCCCTAAAGTACCGCTCCTCAACGATAATGCAAGGGCTGGCCCCAAGACGTGACCCTTCTGAAGATAGTGGCCCTAAGATTCAGGGTCGTCTAATCCCTTGACTCTCGTAAGGGCCTCTGACCATGTTGTAACTACTTTAAATTTATAAAAGAATAATTATTACAAATTTACATCAAATTCTTACTGTTCAAATTGTTATGGAGAGTTAGTAGTTACACTATTACGAAAGCAGTCAGTGTGTATTAAGTAGGAGATTCCTGTTGTAATAGAACTTATAGCCTGTCACACTGTCTCATCGTTAAAAAATATAACAATCTTTATTTTCATTTTGAAATATGTTTCCAAATTAATTTTAAAATATCGTAATACACGAGTTTCACTTAGCACTGTTGGTGGAGTCAATATGAGAATGCAACTTCGTAAGATCTCAGGTATAGAAGCTTACAGAATATGGAATTTCAGTTATGTACACTTTATCGTTTTCGATCTTGACTGAGAAGTCTGTTTTTGTATGTAGCAACATTAATTTTTTTTTCTCTGGGCGACAGGCCGTGTAGGTCCTTGGCCGCGTAGTGTAATCTCCTAGGAAAATATACTCACGATTCTCGATGAGAATTTACAGTGATGTCAGTACTCCCTACGCCTATTTTTGTGAGTGACCACCATTTGGCTGACGGGTCTCACATACCCGAGGGAGAGGCTGTGAATGAATCCCAATTTAATTATATCCTTATAAAAGCACCGCGGGGCCTGGGATTCGAACTCACAATCTTTAGCCTGAGAGACTAGCGCGCTAGCCAATTAACCACGGCAACATTCAAAGATGGTCTTAAGACTGAAAGGACCCTAAAATGTGTACTTTATGTGAAATGAAAATTCGATTTCGAAAATTTTAAGGATCGAAATACTTCCCCTTACTTTATATTTCATATATATATGTAAGCATATTTTATATTAAAAGAACATTGAAAAGCAATTAGTTGGAGATTTTCCTGAATCATGTTACTGAGATCGGGAATCGGTGTTGATAGGTGACATATTTAAAACAACAAGATATATATGCCGCGAATACACTTGCTAGTTTTCACAATTCAATCAATTGTGACAGTAAAGAATTTTTCCCTTATTGAAATTACTCTGTTCTTAGACATAAAAAATTCAATTCCAAAGTCTTGACTTCTTTACAAACCGATTGTTGATATAATTACAAATTTTTAGTTAGAGTGGGCTTAAATCCTGGCTTTTAACATCTTCTAATTATCGCCATAAAAGAGAAAATAAATAAATATTTTATCGTCTTCTATCTCGTTTTCTCATTACAGCTTATCCTTTTTTTTCTCTCTTTTCCAGACATTTCGAAGAAACGAGTTGCCCACGCAAACCCCTGTTTTTTTCTCCTCCCTCCAGCTTTTCCAATTTAAAGGGAGAAGAGGATGCGGCAAAAACGGGGCTGAACTGCGGGCTCAGGTAATACAGGAAGGGTTAAATCCTGGGGGTGCCTTAGAACTGGGCCCTACATCACTAACGTCCTTTGTGGGAAGGAACAAACAGTCCGCCCTTAAATGCAGGGCTTATAGTCTTAAAGTGCTTTTAGCATCCCTTCCTTTGGAGTGACGGCTAGCAGAGCTTACAAATGGCAAAGAGGATAGTAGGAGGTATAGTGCACTTTGGTTTAAACGTTTAGTTCGTCTTCTAATATTATATTATAGTATATGTTCAAGGATGCTCCTTGAACAAATTAGAATATTATAATTATAATGACAATCAGTTATAACTGAGAGGCTTCTCCATTTTGGACTATCCATTTTGTTGGCAAGTGATTGCCGGTCATGAGAAGAATTTAGCCAAGTCAAGGAGTGTGAGTGAAGTTACATGGCAATGGAAATCCACATTATAATATGTAAGTTGAAGCACCAGGAAGATTGAGCAGGGAGAATGATGGGCCAGGAGCAAGCCACCACCTCAAGTACGAGTTAAAACAATCATGCAGCATATTCAAAATTAGAATAACATTCAAGCAACCATATTAAACTTATTTTTATATTATCATATACATTTTCTATTATTAAAAACTAATTAAAGGTGAGCCATATTATGATGCGAAATTTCGGACGGTATTTAAGCTGTTAATCATGGGCGAAATATTTTTCAATATTTCTTAATATTGAATTAATATTTCAATAAATATTTTATCAATATATTATCAATCTAATATATTTTAATATTCAATAAATATTTCAATAGTTTCATTATAAATCACACAGCAGTAATCCAAGACAGGTCGTATGATTGATCTATATAATAATATCATATTTAAGGGATGAGAGCCCCAATGAACCCCGGCCAAAATTTTCAATATCTTAATGTTTTTATGTGCTTGGTTTTTAATGTTGTTCAAATGAGATTTGAAATCCATTTTCCTGTCTAATGCAACACCCAGGAATTTTACTTCTTCTTGAGCAATAAGTTGGTGACTACTTATTGTGACATTATTGTCAGTCATTTGGAATTTTTTTTTCTCGTGAAAGGGATCAATTTGCTTTTGCTAGGATTTAATTGGAATCTGATGTCATTGAATCTCTGTTTTAGTGATCCCAAGGCATCACTTATGATTTTTTCCCCTCCTCTGGTGATTTGATAACAGTATAAACCAGGAAGTAATTTTGCAATGCGGTGGTGGATTTTTAATATATGCTCAGTGTAAATATTGAAAAGAATGGGACTGAGGACATCTCTCTGTGGCAGGCCATTATAGGAATCGAAAATGACCGGACATATAAATAAATAAACAAATAAATAAACTGAGGAAATAAATGAATAAATAATTAAAGATCAAATATTGGGAAATTAAGCTATTCTAATTTCAAATGCATTATGTATGCGACAATTTTCAAAATATCACCAGGACTTAGAAGTCCTAAATGTTTCTAATATTGTATTAGATAGGCAACTAAAGCAGAAAAGTGCCAACATATTTTTTTAACATAAGAATAGTAATATAGAAGCATAATATACCGTTGGAAAGATAAAGATTATAGGAAAAATATTTTCTTATATAAAAATTTGTATAAGGTAATGTAAAGTTACGAATTTATTATTATATGATTAAAATGGCTAAATATATGTCAACTGTCATTTGAATTAATAATGCTTGGCAGAATAAAGGACTAACATTGTTATACTCGGATCAAATGTAATCCTTCAATTCCTATTTAATGGTCTCATGTAATCTGACTGCTGGATATTTAAATACAAAACGAGTAACTGTTTCGCTTTTACTAATTTAGAAACTCTTTCTGGGAATCAAAAAGATAATACTTGTTGTATATAATTGCTCTATTGAGTTTTGGATTCTATTGAAGCTGATAACGAATTATAATTCATATCAACCATCAGAGTATCCCAAATATAAACAAATATTCGTCATTTATACTGTACTCATTATGACCTCAAAATACTACATTTATCTATTCACTTATTATCTTTTCTTCGAAATAATTTCAAATTTATTCAATTTTAATGATAATGAATGAATAATAATAATAAAAAATGTCTAACCAATGTCTAACTAAAATAATGCATTAAACATAGACTTTTTTTAAATATTTGTAATATGTTCATTTTTTTTAAATATAGTTTTATAAATACCCTACCGAAATTATTAGGACCGGTACTCTCTTCATACTATTTATAGTTGTTTTCAGTGTACCAGAGCTGCTGGAACTAAAATAAAACCAAAGATCTCGAAAATAGTCTTAGCCATAGTTGGTTTGAACTGGAGAGTCTCGTGGGTGCAATGGAAGGTCCAGGAAGGACTTGCTCTGTTTACACTGTGAAAATATCCACTGCCTCTAGACCACAACCAGCCTACTCCAACTGATAAATATTGACCCTTTATTCTTTCAGGATATCCTTTGTTCTTACATTGTTTTTTTTTTAAATAATCCAAAAGTAATATTAATTACATCGCATCTATGTTGATGAAAAATCATTTGCTAGCAACACACTAATTTCACTTATCCCTGTCCTTAAATCAATTTAAGAACTTTCAAATAAAGTTACAGTAGAATAAGTTTTAAATTTCTCAATGCCGCTTTAGGCTACTTCAACACTTACTAGACAAACAATCAAACCTTCCTCTTAACTACAAAAGGCTTATCTACATGACTATTATAAGACCAATCTAGACTTACGGAGTAGAGCTTTGGGGCTCTACTAAACCATGAAATTCTTCCCGCATCCAATCCTTACAATCAAAAATCCTTCGTAAAATCCTCAACGCTCCCTACTTTGTCACGAATAAACTTATCCATAAAGACCTTAATGTTCCCTATGTTACTGATTTGGCCCGGACCAGGTATCAAACCTTTCATGACAAACTCCATTCTCACTCTAACCCACTAGTTTCAATCCTTTCTTCCTCTTCAATTCCGGATAATCCTCCGAGGCGCCTGAAAAGGAAATGGCCCCGGGACCTAGTTTAAAATATTTTTAGAGTGCTGCCACTGGGTAGTGTCTCTACATGTTTTTCATGACAGTTTTGTATATTACCATCACATTTACTAGATGTATTTTTATTTAATACAGTTGTAAATATCAATAAATATGTTTAAAACAAAAAAAAATTTCTCAATACAAACAGATCTGGCTACATTTGAAGGTTAAATACAAAACATATTCAAACAAAAAAGTTAACAAGATATTGGGTAACTACGGTATAACCTCTGAAACTAGATTTGGGTGTAATAAAATACAATATATAAAATAAATAAAATACATACAAGCAAAATGAATATTAAAAAAAAAAAAAAATGTGCTACGCATGAGCGGGTATTTATATTTATATACTGTTATTCGTTGATTGTAAATGTCTTTAAATTGCAACGCTACTATAATATAGATGTTTCTCAATAGTTGTCAGCTAATCAGTAAAATTTATACTGTTCGTATTTAAGACTTTAGGAATATAGTGGCTACGGAGGAGTGTGTATATGGGGCTAATATCACTGACAATTTACAGTAATAATCATTATAGTGAGCAAAGAACAAACACTTCTCATTCATATTTTGGCTGACGAGTTTTACATATTTTATCAGTAAATTTGAGTGATCCCGGTTTAAAAAATAAAGATCTTGAAAAAAGTTTTGGTAGACAAGAGATTGAAACATGCAGAAATAAATTATTCGTTTGGTAGTAGAAAAGCCCTACAAAAACCGAGAGAGAGAGAGAGAGAGAGAGATTAGATTAGATTAGATTTTTATTATCTTAGGGCATAAATAATAATTTTTACTCAAATAAATGTGCCAAAAAAGAAGAAGAAGAAGATTTATTTATTTACATAATATTTACAATGTACACTCAATACAAACATGTTTGGTTTCATGATTTCAGTAGACCTTTTTTCATGATAACAGAGTTTCAATCATCCTTTGAAGTTACTAATGATTATACAATATTTTGTTTAAGACAGTAGGAAAAGTAACACGAAAAAAAAAACCTACACAATATAAAATATAAAATTAGTTTAAAAGTACATGTTTGGTTCTTTTGTGCGTGTAGAGCTTTAGTGATGTTTTGTTGTAATTACCAATTTCTAGTTTTAATGGGTTTTCAGAAGCTGTGGTTTTATCAAAATAGTTTTTGGTTACTGTGTAGATATACTGTTTTAACGTTGGAAGATTTAGTTCAAAGAGCATTTTTGAAATTTTAGTATATCGTGGGTAGTTGTTGATAATTCGCATACATGTATTTTGTATTGTTTCTATTTTTTTTATAATTGGTATTGCAAGTCGAGCTCCAGACGGGCGACGCATAACAGATCTGGGCACGTATGACTGTTTTATTAGTAGTAGTTTGTTCTGAGTGCTTAAACTGGATTTTTTATTAAAATATGGGAACATTTTATAAATACATTTTTTTGTTTTTTTCGGATTTTCTATTTATATGTTCGGTATAAGTTAACGATTTGTCTAATGTTATGCCTAAGTATTTAACTGATTTAGACCAGTTAATGTGGACTGAGTTTAATAAAAGGTGATGGTTTATATTCGTTCTGCGCTTAGTAAAGATTATAGCTTCTGACTTGTTTGCATTTATTTTTAATTTCCACATATTGCAATATTTATTGATTTTTTTGAAGTTTAGCTGTAACCTGTTAACTATGGTATCGATGCGATATGATGATGTATATAGGGCTGTATCAAAAAAAATTTTTTAAACCATACATATATAACACTTTTTGAGACAGAGAGAGAAAGAGAGAGAGAGAGAGAGAGAGAGAGAGAGAGAGATCTTACAGTACAAACTATGTATTGAGGGCCTGGTAATTATATATATATAAGCAAATTTAAAAAAAAAATTAATTTTCAATGAAACAGAATATTAAAAAAAAATTGTTCTTTACCGCCAACTAATTAATAGTTAAATTGACCATTTTAATAGAGTTTATCTGCGTTTTTATAATATTTTTTTATAAAGGGTTTTTCTAGTTATATTAACATTTTTTGTTCAAATCTTTCTAGGAGGTAATGCAAATATTTCTGAAAATTCGCATGATTTTCACCAAATGAGCCCACTGATCCATGAGTTAACCATCTCTTTTTACTTTCTCTTTACACTATCCCTCATTTTTTTCCTGTATTTTTTTTTTCTATCTCTTTATCATCACAAAGAAGAAGCGAGGCCTTTGTCTTCATTTGCTACCTGCCGGGCCGACTTTTTTGGCCTACTAAACCAGCAGGGGTCGCTCAGGAGAAAATTATTCCTTCGTCTTCTTTTATTACTCCTATTTTTTATTTAATTACAATTTGTTGCATTTGGATTAAAGTATGTAGGAAATTGGCATTACGTTTAAGGCTTGTAAGTTCTTCTGACAAAATAAAGAAAAAAAATACTTCCAAATAGTAAAAAATGGGTAACATATTAATGAAAAAATAATGTAAAGATATTTTTCTTAGTAGGATTAGTAAATATTGCAAACCAGTTTGAACAGTAGAATTATTTATCCTTTTTTTTTTTCAATGCTATATTGAGTCACACCATTTTTACACTAATAAACGTTATAATCCTGGAAAAAAACGAAAGAACTCATCAGTTTAAATTATTATTGAACTTATAATAGTAGATTAGCATTGGCATAAATAAAACAAAAATTTTATTGTTTAAGTTGATTTGGAATAGTAACTTATTTGATGAAATTACCTATCATCGTAAGTGAAACTATTTCAGTTTTAAAATATTACTTTTGACTTGTTTAATGACTTTTCCCCCCTCTAAATCTCTATATTTGTGTTTTTGAGTGGTTCTTGTTTTATTTTAAATTTACTTAGTTTGTGTTGGTAAATAAGTTCAGATATTCTACCTTTTTAACGTTAACCAAGTTGTATATAGGTTTCTTCCTCAATATCTCATTTAGGGGCATTTAAGATCTTTCGGAGGTTTTCGGATTGCAAGGATTGAATGCGGAAAGTATTGGATAGTTTGGTGAATCCCCATAATTCAATCCTAATGAAAAGGCCTAATGATAATAATAAAAATTGATTTTTTGCGGTATGTGGAAAGTTTTGATCGTTTTTAAGTAAGTGTTGTAGTAAACGGTATCTAAGGTGTTTCTTGTCGTTCCAGTCTAGTATGAGGATTCCAAGTAAGACGTTTGTCTAGATGGAGTCCTAGTTACCGGATCTGTTCAACTGAGGTAAGTGGAATATTGCTAAAGGATATAGTGGGACAGGAGGACATAGGTTTTCGGAGAAGGGTAAAGGTAATTTGATGGGATTAAATAGGGTTGATTTTGATTCTCCACATTTGACACCATTCTTCAATAGAAAACATGCGAGACTGGAGATTTTTGGAATCAACAGATGGTCATTATTTACGGATAACATACATGTGTCACCTGCGAAAGTTGTGAGGACAGTACCAGGATGGATATATATATATATATGGCATAAAGGATTGGGCACAGAATACTACCTTGAGGTACACCGGCAGACTAAGGAAATATAGATGAGCAGGAAAATAATAACTCATTTAAGTCTCAAAATGTGTAAGTATAGAAATTTGTTTTTCAATAATTTAAAAATATCATATCCGTTCTGGCGCTATTTAATATTTATCTTAATTTCGATGAGACACAATTTAAACGAACATAATCTTTCCGTAAAATTCTTCAAATAGTTCAATTGATACTCTGGAATATTTTAATAGTCTCATTTTTCAAAAATACCTGTTTTCAAAAATATCATAATATATTTCATCACTAAATGAAAAATGGAAAATCTATTTATTCAAAAAGAAAAGAAATTTTTTTTTATTAACTTACTTAACAGTTTCCGAACGTCTTGTAGGTGTTCTCTTGCGCGACTAACTTGAGGTAGGGATGTCAAAAAGCTTTATATATTCATTCTGTCAATAGTACTAGCATAAAAAGTGTTGAGGTTGTCTACGTCTGTTTGTTAGTTCACAGATTTTTCTAAATTTTTGTTATATATACTGATTCAATGATCCTCCTCTTATTTGTATTATCATCCTTATGTGGAACTGATATATTATTAAAATAAAAATTTTGTTTATATTTATTGCAGTGTTGTGATAGGCCTGTAGCCAATTTTGATTTTGCGCATTTCCAGTTACAGTTTTGTCTATGTTGTTGTATTCTCAAATGAGGCCATTGTGACGTTTTTACATAATATGATTTATTTTCACAATTCATTTTATACATGACATTTTTCATCTTTGTTTTGGTATCTTGTATTTGTATCTCGTAGTATAAATTTTTTCGACTTTATTGACCGTTTTTTTCCCGAATTTAATTTCGGTTACATCATATTTTTTAAACGTTTTTTCTACTTTATTATTTAAATTAGTTATCACATAATATTTTTTAGGATATGTGTTATGAATAAAAAATTATGACGACACTGCTAATGAAGCGCTGAAATGAATTGATATATAACATGGATATGCATGGTAGGTAACGCATTTATTTAAAATAATTTATCACGTGTTGATATTAGATGTTAAAAATATATAAATGTCATAAAAAAACTTTTAATTGATTACAGAGGCTTGAAAATGGCCCTACAGACTGAAACTTTGCAATGTCTGAAAATTAAATACATTTTTAAAAAATCTGGTGCGGGCAACACACAACTTTCACTTACCTCCATTTTTAAAATCAATGAAAGAATTTTCAAATACAGTTAGACAAAAAAATACGTGAAAATATTAATGAATTAATTAAATTGAATTTATATAGAAACATGTGTTTTATTAAAAATTCTATTATATTATTATCTAAAATAATCAGTTAGTTTTATGTTCATTTCATCACTGTATATTAACTTGTGTATGATATAATATTTTTTCTAAAATCTTTAGCTTTCCAACGGTATATCATACATGTATATTACTGCTCTAATGTTCAAAAACGAAAAATTGCATTAAAAAAATATTTTTTCTGTTTTCTCCTTTAGTTGGGTATCGAATTTATTCAATTTATATATTTACCTGTTTTTTATCAGCGTTAACAAGATAAATTAGTTATTTTTATAGAATCAACAAAATTAAAGGTACTTTAGAGGAAGGAAATTTAAAATATCGGCATTTAAACCCAGTCAGACCATTTTAATCAGAATGAAACCAATATGGTATTAAAGCCTATTAAATTGTACATCGATATAGCGAGTTTAATCAAAATCGTCGGAACCGTTTTTGAGAAAATTGAAAAAAAGGTGCAAAACGCATGGTATAAAGTGCCTCTTCTGGTAAGCTCATTATGATGATAAAAGTTTTGTCACGTCTCGGGCGTATAGTTGTCTTAAATATAAAATTTCAGTTTCATAGGACTTACCGTTTCCGCCCGAGAGTTACCACACACACACACAGACCTTTTTGCGGGACTTGGTTATTTGGACTCAGGGACCCTAAAACGTTTATTTCCGTTGAAAACTGGGATTCGAAAATTTTTACGATCGCAATACTTCCCCTTACTATATATAGTAAGCGAAAGTAAAAATGTATCCAAGACTTCTTTTGTAGAGCGGCCTAATATTCATCGGACAAATTTACCTTGTAATGTTTGTTAAGTTGCGGTTATTGCCGGCTTACAATCGTATTTATCTCCCTCACCTATTCTACAGTAAATGTATAATTATCCCGGGAATAGATGCATCAGAGGAGTTTCTTTAAACGCCAGAATCTATTGACGATTATTGTAACTGATTATTTAACAATGTCAGGACTCGAAACAATACCCGCAATTGAGAGTAATCAAGAGTTAATAACCAATTAACTAAGCCTACCTTCCATTTATATTCCAGTCTTCCTTCCCCATTTTCGGCCTTTTTAATAAAAATAATTATACAGTGCTATCCCGGGTTTATTACTCAGCTTCGATCCTTTTTTTTTTTTTTTTTTTTTTTTTTTTTTTTTTTTTTTTTTTTTTTTTTTTAAGAAATAGCGATAAAATTTTGGCCATTTGTTAACTATAGTACTGACGCTGCTGTAGAAATATTGTTTCGGAACAGGGAAGTGAGCCGTGTATCAGGACTTTGTCAATAGCTGTTGGTGAGATACAGCCATGCCTCAGAGGAAGTGAAACCCATTCTTCACAGATACTGTCATTTGCCTTATTGACGAATCTTCCCTTGTTCTTTTTCTTTCTTCGTTATCCGTTAACTTGCCCCAGCCTTCAATAATCAGTTGGGGGACACTTTTAGTCATCTGTCTTCTTTTCTAATACATATCTTTCCCCTATAGTGATCATAGTTATTTTTTTATTTATTTTTCTTTGATTCTACAGAAATATATTTTTTCATAATCACATAAGCATTTGCTAACTTCCATTATTATAATTTATTTTTATCAAGTTTAATTACGTTTTTCCAACGTTTCGGGGCTTATTATTATAATTTAAATTATTAAAATACTATGAATAAAATTGGAGACTGATGTCTACTTCACCACTCTTTTATTGAAAAAATTCGCACTACGTTTTGGCTAGAATGCCATCTTCAGATGTAGAGGAAAAAAATAGATCTAAAAGTACAAAATATTGTAAAATTCACAAATAATCGTCTTACAATTTGTCATGAAATTATACACCTTACAGGTGTGTGTGTGTGTATGTATGTGTATATATATGTATGTGTGAGTGTGTGTGTATGTATGTATATGTCTATATATCTATATATGTATGTAATATATATATATATATATTATATATATATATATATATATATATATATATATATATATATTATTTGTTTTATTTGTTTTTTATCATACATTTTAACATAGTTAAATAATTTCATGACAAATTGTAAGACGATTATTTGTGAATTTTACAATATATTGTAAATTTAGATCTAATTTGTTCCACTTCACCTGAAGATGGCATTGTAGCCGAAACGTAGTGCAAATGTTTTCAATAAAAGAGTGGTGAAGTAGACATCAGCCTCCAATTTTATTCATAGAAATTTGACCTTCACCTAAAAGAATCTACACCTTAGTAAAATACATTGTGTCATCATACTGTTTAAAAAAATAATTTTTTATACATTTTAATTTAAATTGTCATTATTAACTAAAATCACATTTATAAATGATTTACATGCCAGGCTTATATACAATCATATATACACTTTGTTTTTCACTTATAGCTTACTGTTATCTGTGCATTGGATTTCTATTGGCTCACTTTCTTTCGTTTATTATTTGTCAACTTTGTACTATATTATAATCAACTGCTATAGGTACCTATATAAACCTTATTTCCTGTCTATTTTTAGTTTTTGTTTTATTGTTTCAATTCCTTCCTTCTACATATTTCGTTTTAATCCATTTCTACCTCACTAATAGAACCTTTAATGTAAACCATGATTTTTCCAATTCCAAATTCCCAACCCACATAAACCCTCTTGTGCGCAACCTATCAACTTTACATATTCCTGATAACACTCGGAGGCGATTGAAAAAAATATGGCCTCGGGATCTTCTTAATTAAAAAAATATCAAAGTTCTACCACTGGGTAGTTTATTTACAAGCCTTTTCACGCCCTTTATTATAATTCAACACTTTTACTTGTTGTATTTATGTTATATACAGTTGTGAAATTCAATAAAATATAAATTAAAAAATGGTATTGTTTTATGCTTAAAAAAAAAAAAATCAAATTATGCCTATGGGCTGTTGTAATATTTATTTCATAAAGTTACTTTATAGATGATATTTACATGATGTATTCCGGGGTTTTTTGTATCTGTCTTGTAATTTATTGTTCTATTATTATTTTAGTGATCTGTATATCTTCTAGTAACTTTCTATTTCTATTGTTTTGTGATATATATATATATATATATTATATATATATATATATATATATATATATATATATATATATATATATATAATATATAAATTTCTGTATTTTCAAAGTTAAATTTGCGCCGTCTTTTTATGCTATGGGATGATATAGCTGTTGGACCTGAAAATGAACAACAGAAAGTGTAAATGAGAATATATAAAATAAATTAAAATTAAAATGTGTAAACATTTTTTTATTATAGTATGATTTAATTGTAATGAGTATGATAACGTATTGTTTTTTTAATAATTTAAATTAAAAACAAAATTTAGTCCTTATCATTATCAATCAATCATCTGCTCAGATTTGGAAAATAACACAGGGGAGGGTAAACAGTGCCCGCAATACTTAACGGTGTTTCTGGTTTAGCGGGCGGATAAGGTCCATGTTTTATCACAGACCTCTTTTAAAGTAAAACATAAAGCGAATAGTAATTATATCTTTTCACTGTTAATTAATTTTTTAAATTTAAAAGATTTCTATTCATACTTCTCTTGCGGTTGACTGTCGGTGAATGGAAATGGGAATTAAGTTAACGTTGATAGGAACGATGGAGAGAGGATGCCCTGTGGCAACTCTCCAGCCATGTTTCCTAATACGCATCCATCATACTAGGTCCCTCATTACATTCTTTTCAGCCTTCTGAGATTGTTGTGTAACATGTTGGTACATGTCATGTTTTATAATAATCAGTTGTTATGTCGGTTGGAGTTTTCGTGAAAACCCTTGTAGAGGGTGAGAATCTGTTCGTTGACTGTTATAATGTGAAGGGCTGGATGCTGTAGCTGTCTGTATAGTAATGTTTTTAACATACTTTAGAATTTACGATGGTTCTAAAAGTTTTAGATTGAAAATTTTCAATTTTACCCGTATGTGGTTTCTTTTTGGCAGTCTCGTAGCCCAAATGTGTTTCAATTAGTAAGGGTAAGTGTTCAATTCATGTTTAAGTTCAAATTTTATCCCACATGAGAGACCTTGAGGTGTGGTGTCAGAATTGGAGAATCAGAATCAATTCCAACTAATCTCACCAAATTATTTTTACCCTATGTCGTAAACCTACGATATCCTGCCCTACAATGTCCTTTAATAACAACCTGGTTTAACAGATTCGTTATCAATGAATCCTTCTCGATAATATTTTAACTTAGAATCCGCACTAAAAAATGAAACGACAAGAAACTGCCCGCCGCTTTCGCTTACTTCAACATTTACTGGACAGGCACTGTAACCTTCATCTTAACTACAAAAGGCTCATCTATATCACTATCTTAAGGCCTATCTAGAAATACTGAGTTAAGCCTTGTGGCTCTACTAAACCATCAAATTCTTCCCATTTACAATCCTTACAATCCAAAATCCTTTGAAAAATCATGATTACTCCTCACTTTGTCACCAACAAACTCATCCATAAAGACTTTAATGTCCTATATGTTGCTGATTTGGCCCAATCATTCCATGCCAAACTCCACTCCCACTTGTACCCACTAGTTTCAATTCTTGCTTCTTCTTCCATTCCTAACAATCCGCTGAGGTGTCTGCAAAGAAGATGGTCTTGAAACCTTCTAGTTTATAATACCTAGTGGAGTGATGCCAATAGGCACATTTTCTTCATGTCTCTATACATTATCAGCTGATTTACTTGATGTATTAATTTTAATAAATTAAAAAAAGTTTATATTTTGAATGTCTTGAGAGTAATGAATATAAAAGTTTTAGTCTTTTGTTTAGCATTATCTGTCTGCCCTTGGTGTATGGGCCCATTTCATTCTTCTTTAAAATGCGAAGCCGAGAAATCTTATTGTGTTGGTCTATGGAAATAGGATGTCAAGATATACTGGAAGGCAGGTTCCATGTCAAAAGGTGAAATTAATAAGTTAGGATTTGTCTTGGTTAAGTCGCATTTTTCAAGTAGAGAAATTGTGTTAGGTGGTGTTGTAATATCTGTGAGGCGTGCGTAGTTTTGGGATGCTAATTAATTTAAATTGTTGTATATTGTATTCTTTTGTATTTTTTTTAAAAATAAATATAAGCTATGGTGGAAGTAAAATGACTAAAGAGATGAGACATTGCGATGTTCTAGGATATATCTCTAGCGATGTCCCAGAGGATTGGTACAGCTGAAAGAAAGGGGTTGTTTGGCTTCAGATGGATGGGGCTACGGGAAATAGAGAAGCTATCTTGTTAACTCAGTCTGTAGATTGTTCTCTCCGAGGCTTCTCAAGGCACAAGATATCGCTTGGCAGGTAAGGAGTGATAGCTACTGTTTCGATTGCTTCTTGATTAGAACCTTTCATTGTGTATATTTATCAATATTCTCAGAAATAGTTCTACTTCTTGTTAAACACATGCCAATGATTAAAGTGTTTCTCACTGATAACTAATGACAGGTTTATATATATTACTTCCACTTACCAAAATATGAAATATATAGTAAGGAAAAGTACTGCGATCGTCAAAATTTCCGAATTCCAGTTTTCACTGGAAATACACATTTTAGGGTCCCTTGAGTCCAAATGACCAAGTCCTGCAAAAAGTATGTGTGTGTGTGTGTGTCAAGTCTAGCATAAAAAAGAATAGCTGTACAATACTGAAATTTATCATTAAAGACAACTATAAGCCTGAGATGTTACTGCAACTTTTTCATCAAAATAAGCAAACCAGAAAAGCCACTTTATACTATGTATTCAGCACCTTTTTACAATTTTCTCGAAAACGGTTTTGATTAAAATCGCTATATGGATGTATAATTTAGTAGGATTTTATATGATGTAGGCTTCATTCTGAATGAAAAAATCTGACAGGGCTTAAATGCCGTTATTCTTAATTTAGTTTATATCAAAATTTAGGTGTCCTATATAACGAGATGATATTGTTATATTAATAAGCCTAAAACATAGAAATTCTGGTACAGTCTTTTTTTTTATTAAAGAAGGCTTGCATATTAATTATTGACTGCATTTTTAAACCTAATTAATTTTATAATATATTAAAATAGATTCAACTTTGATAGATTTTAAAACCACTGTTTTAACTTAAATGGAGAGAGAAATAGTTAAGATATGGATCTTCCACTCTCCATACCCACATATTTTCCAGAACACAGGCCTTGAAAGTTCAAATACAGTTAGGGAACCTTTTAACCCAGTTAATAGCTGTTTGCCGGCCACGCTAAAGTTACCTTTCAACGAGATAAACCAACTCGTATCAAGCCGTTAAAAACTCCTGATTTTATTAGAACGTATTTTTCGATAAAAGGATTCAGAATGTAATTGATTTATCCTCAAACACTACCTATATTATGTAAATGAATTGTGTTGAATGAACATATTTCAATTTAAATGACTAAAATAAAAGTAAAAAAAAAAAATAAATAAAATTCAGGCAGTCATAGGTACCGCTTCTTGCTTAGCACTATACTTTAGTTGTTAAGAAGAGTACGTTTGTAAAATTAGATCAAGAAAATGTATGTTCTTTTATTATTGTTTTATTTAATTGTAAAACATCATCACCCTGTAGAGATATATCATCATGTATTATGTCACTGTAATCTAAATGTGACTGTAGACTGCAATATTTGATGGTACACATGACACATTTTTGTTGATGGACCCAACCTTTGTATCATGGAAATTCGGATTGACTGAGTTCTATTAATGAAAAGTAATAATTATTTGAGACATATTTTGGAATGTATGTAGGTGTATAACACTGATACATGTGCAACAGTTTCTCTTTCACGAAAAAAAAAACATATGCTTTAATTAATAATAGAATATACATTGCGCTTAATTGAAATCTATATTCTTTAAATGAATTTAATTTTAAAATGTCATATTTCTATGCTAATATGGTCAAGTATTCTTTTCAACTTTGTTTTACTACGATTTAAATATTGACACTGAGATGATCATGATATTGCTTTGTATGTTTAAATATTTTAATGCAAATTAATTGTTTAGTAACATTTAAAATATCAGTATTCTAGTACTCATTGATTTGTAAGTGATCGTAATTAAATACAAAAATAACGATATTATAAATATCGATATTTTTGTGCCGATATTACACCGGTATCGATATCGTTCACACTAATTAATATCGATATCCTGTCTCTTGTGGACAGGCATACACAGACCGCTGCTCATGCGCCAGTCTAGAGCATGTTGGTAACGAAATCAAAGCTTTTACCCCTGCCAAAAATCGCATAACGCGCTTAATGAAGTTTTCAATAAAATTAAAAAAAAAAAAAACACAAAAAAAACCTTATGATAAAGCTTGGCATTCATAACAAACAGGAACCGAAATAAGTTACAAGAGCAAAGGAGGCGTATATCATATGATAATGTTCGTTTCGCGGACTTAAAGATGAGTATTGATTAATTATCTTTTATATTCCAGATTTTTGTAATATCTGCAAAACCACTAGATTATTACTTTTACACTTATTTTTAAAAGACTTTTCACAATTTTTAAATACCATGTGAACCTTATTAAATTTTAACTTATTGTTAGATAGCTCTTTGGATACGAACAAATGAAAATAAAAACTAAACCTACTGTTAAACGTTATCAAAATAAAGCTATTAACTTTAAAATTGAGCATAAGGTCTGTTCCTACATGAGTTCTTACAATTCAAAAACTATCGCTCCCAAGAAGAATATAGTTTTGCTGTTCCAAAAATGTTTTGTGGTGCTTACCTAAAAGAAACTTATTTTTAATTAAGCAATGGTGGAATAATTATTATATTACTCTAATATTTTTACAAATCTAAAAATAATTCTCGTTTTTCTAAAACGGCATGAATTACAATTTTTTTTACAATTAAAAAAAATGTTTTGTATAATATTATTATAACTTGGTATTTTATTAGGATTGTTTAACGTTAATCTTTTCATTGATTATAATTTGTATATCAGTTTATTATTAAAATTGACATATTGATGTGATTAAATTATTTAATTTTCGTTTTTATTATTTTGTTTTTTTTAATCAAAATTGAGCAAATTATACTCAGATAAGAAAGCTTCAAATTTTTCCAGACACGAAACAAATGCACGTTGGTAAGTTACTAACAAAACTCTACACGGACTTAAACTTACCAGCAGTCGACGAACACATAATGACTTTATCTACGATTCCATAATAAGTTCAACTGACATATCAACACACTTATAGGGTGGCTACAACCTAAATGCTTGAATTCGAGGATGGAATTAAAAAGGTGTTGGGTGCGAGATCTCCTCAGTTAACTAATAGTCGATCAGGTGAAGGAAGGCTTGCTGCTAGTTTCCTTCCTCATGTCTCACATGTCAATATTTCTTACTAATACTTTATTTACATGTGCTGATTGTTATTGCCGTTTGGACGCGTGCAAATCAATATTTTACTAGATAAAAAAATTCTCGTGTTTATTCCAAATATGTTCTTTCCTATTTTTTGTATGTAGGTGTTGTACTTTTATTTTGACGTTAATGATTAACTTGTTTAGTCTAATTGGAAAAGCGTAGTACATATATATATATATATATTATTTTACTATTTATTTTATTTTTCAAAGACGAGTAGATGTTTCGTAATCCCATATTTTTTACAAAAGGTTCATGAAAATATTTTATATATAGATTTTACCGTGTTGCTCATAATTTGACAATGTAAACAGTTTCACTAAAAACAAAGATTTATTGAATACAATGTGAATAACCTTTTTTATAGATTATTTTAATAACAAAAGTAAACCATATGTTTTTATCAATTGATAACTATTATTAAAAAAATCTGGTGCGGGGCAACACACGACTTTCACTTACCTCGATTTTTAAAATCAATGAAAGAATTTTCAAATACAGTTAGAGATGAAAATACCTAAAACTATTAAGGAATTAATCAAATTATATTTCTATAGAAACATGTGTTTGATTCAAAAATCTATTATATTATTATCTAAAATAATCAGTTAGTTTTATCTTCTTCTCATCACTCTCTATCAACTACTAAAAGCTTGTGTATGAGATGATATTTTGTCTAAAATCTTTAGCTTTCCAACGGTATATCATACATGTATATTACTGCTCTTATGTTCAAAAACGAAAAATTGCATTAAAAAAGTATTTTTCTGTTTTCTCCTTTAGTTGGGTATCGAACTTATTCAATTTATATATTTACCAGTTTTTCATCAGCGTTAACAAGACAATTTAGTTATTATTATTGAATCTACAAAATTAAAGGTACTTTAGCGGAAGAAAATTTAAAATATCGGCATTTAAGCGCTGTCAGACCATTTTTATCTAAATAAAACCTACATGATATTAATGACCATTAAATTTAACATCGATATAGCGAGTTTAATCAAAATCGTCGGAACCGTTTTTGAGAAAATCGAAAAAAGGTGCAAATTGCATGGTATAAAGTGCCTCTTCTGGTAGGTTCATTTTGATGAAAAAAGTTTTTTCACGTCTCGGGCGTATAGATGTCTTAAATATGAAATTTCAGTTTCATCGGACTTACCGTTTCCGCCCGGGAGTTACCACACACAACACACACACACAAACACAGACCTTTTTTCGGGACTTGGTTATTTGGACTCAGGGGACCCTAAAACGTGTATTTCCGTTGAAAACTGGAATTCGAAAATTTTCACGATCGCAATACTTCCCCTTACTATATATAGTAAGTGAAAGTAAAAATATATCGTTCTCAGAAACGTAATAGTTCGTTTGCCGATGCGCCTAATATAAATTTATAATTAGAAAAATAATAGTATGAAAAATAAGGAATAATTAAACTGAAAACACTAATTGAAAATTTAGAGAAATTAAATTTATATAAAAATCAATACTGCATTACATTGGGAATCCAACATTACTTAACCTCTATGAAGACACGTGACACCGCTGCTACAAAATAAAATAGCGATTTCAATGTTAACGTTTTGCATAATTAAGCATTTTATGTTATGGCGTTATTATTTCAATCTTCTGCATTCAGAAGAATAATGTTATTGTAAAGAAATTAAAATCGTGTATTTTCCTACACGTTATACGGTCTTCTGAAGCAAAGTATATGTGTTTATATGGCGTATGTGTTTCTTTTTTCTGTATAATACATAAATTACGTATACAGGTTGTATATTGAAATCAATTCAATATACTGATGTATTTGATTATATGTTGTATATCGTATATATTTATTGTATATTGCATAATTGTATCATGTCACAAACCAGCAGAAAATTTTTCATATTCCAGGATTAATAGTGATTTAATAAAAATTTTAATACTTTATTTGAACTTAATTGTTTTAATCAATATTTTCTAAAAATACAAATTCCTATAAATAAAACAGAGATAGTTTTCTACCACACCCTGGATATTTCTCAAAACTTGTTCAGCTCTTGTTGAGTGGAGTAATAGGTATGAAAGTTCAGGCAGAACCGAAGTCGGAAACTTATTCTGCGTTAGGACGGACTATCACGTATTCAATTTCAGGAAAGTTGGTGACTTAGATCGCCTGAAGATATCTGTTTCGGAAAATTTGTGTTATTGCTTTTATTGTTCTTTTGAAAGTTTATCCATTGGCCATGTTTCAACAGATAAAACACTATTGCACAACCTACATTTTTATTCAAAATTGTAACTAATCATTGTATGTATGAAAACAACCCCTACTGACTTTTTGGTTTGCTAACCCAGACTCTATAAAGTGGGTACCTAAACATTAGGGGAAAAACTTGGCATAATAGCATGGCCGTTGGCCTAGTAACAGTACGAATCTCTTATATGTACTGAGTCAGATTTTATTTATAAAATTTTTGTGGATTACATAATTGAGACATTGATTTCCAAAAAGTTATATATCCATTTCAGGACGAAAGCCCGCAAATCTCTGAGAATACAAATATATTAATTTAGTTTTAAAATTTCCTAAGTACCTTTTGGAAATCAAAGTTTCAATTATCGGCCCCGAGAAAAAATATTTTCATGTTATGATTTATATAATTATCTATTCATTGATAAATCACAATTATAAATAAAAGAACATTTAATAGTTTTATTATATTTTTTTTTCAAATTTTATAACAATATACTTGTCAATACATTTATTCTTATTTCGTGCTTTCGTTTCAAATGATGATCGTTTGGTCATTTTTAAATTCAGGAGTAAGACAGTATTCACCTTTGATTTTTCCCAAAGATCATTTTCTACCTTTTTTTTTTTTTTTTTTTACTCGCAAGTGGACACTCATGTAGATTTATAGTGTATTTGAAGGTGACACAGATTGAGTAATTGTGGCTTTGTATTACCAACGCCCACATGCTTTTTAAATTTAATAAATACTTCAGTAGCTTTAAAAATAATAGGTGAAATAGATATTGTTGTAAGAGGAGGTTAAAAAGAAGTTTGTCAATTTATAAGGCTAAAAGTTTATTATTTATGCTGGTCATATTTCTAGAAAAAAATCTCACCATCCATTTTTCAGATATTTTCCATGCTTTATAAAAAAAGGAAAAAAAAAGGATATGCTATTGGGTTGATGCAAAATTAATGCAGGTTTCCTCTATTGCAATATCTTAATTCCAATTGTGTAAACAAAGCTAATCCTAACATTGGTCATTATTATACCAAAACAAACCTTATCTAATACCCTCTCTTTCATCATGAATTTGTTTAGTAAAATCGTTTTGTTCAGTGTGTTCAAAGGTCTTGAATCGAAAATGTCAAAGTGCGGTTTTCGTCAAATTTATTTTTACGAATTTAAATTAGGGCGCAGCGCTGCGCAAACGGCTCGTAATATTAATGAAGTGTGGGGTCAGGGGGCTATTAATGAGTGCACGGTGCAGCGTTGGTTCCAGAAGTTTCGCAGAGGAGATTTCGACCTCGAAGACAAGGAAGGTCGGGGCCGTCATCTTGCTCTGGACAACGACCAGCTGAGGTCAAAAGTGGAAGAAGACCCAACCAAAACCACACGAGAAATGGCGGCGGAACTCGGAACTCAAAAATTGCAACGTCTTTGCCCAGCATTGATGAATCGGAAGGGGCCGATCCTGCTCCACGATAACGCCAGACCACACGTTGCACAACCAACGCTTCGACGACTGCACGAGTTGGGCTACGAAGTTCTCCAACATCCGCCTTATTCACCTGACCTCTCTCCTACAGACTTCCACTTTTTCAGGCATCTGGACAACTTTTTGAGGGAGAAAAATTTTCAAAACCAGGACGACATTGAAAATTCTTTTCGTGATTTCATTGAGTCCAGGGATTCGGATTTTTTTTCTGGTCGAATAAGAAAGCTTGTTGAACGTTGGCAAAAGTGCATTGATTCAGATGGAAATTATTTTGATTAAATATATATGGTTAAAGTAAAGATATGGCGTATTTACAATACCTACTAAAAACCTGCATTAATTTTGCATCAACCCAATAGTTTGTTGTGGATATTAAAAAGTTTTGAATAACTTGTCTCCAAGAATGTATCAATGGAGAAATGAGATAGGTAACTAAAAGTGGGAAAACTAGTTTTCGGACCAAATATCAACTGATCTAAAGAACAGTTCAGTAAAATTATTTTATGTAATTCTACTCTTGACCAAACACTAAATTAAACAAGTAAGATATGCATGTAGCCCAATTTACGTTTAAATATTTACAGAGGCATCGAAATATATTAGTAGCATTAAAATATTAGATGTGTGGACCGTGATGGAAATGAAAAAAAAAAAATTCACAGCTGGAGTGGCAAATTATAGAAAGTTGTTCAGTTAGGTTCTCGTATAAGTTTGGGTATGCTGTTGTTTCGTGTTCCCGAAAAGAGAAATCAATGTCACTGCTCTGCCATCTAGTGGCCATAGGGAGAATGAGAGCGCCCCTAGCGGCCGAGAATAATACTGAAGTTGCAGGTCCTGGCTGGTTGTGCCAGACAGCCTCTCTAGTTTTTTTGTTCCACCTGTAGAACCACCCTTTACCATGGAGTAGAGAATTTAGAAGACCCCCTGGCCAAAGGGGAGGAGGAGAGGAGGAGAGAAGAACAGACTCATCTTCCAGAGCATTTTCACCATCAGAGATCACCACTTAAGTTATTACTGGTTATAATTTACAATAGCACTTATAACTTTACTAACCCAGTCCTAATGAACATCTGGCCATTAAGTTAAATATGTACCGATTTTATTTATAATATAATTAATTTTATCCCCATAATGTGTTTATTTTATCTTGGCCCAGCCTTATTTCATTTAGCTATATTTTTCATACAGTCCACTTACATATTACTAAAGGAGTGATCATCTTGACATTTAGTTGGAGGTGATTACTGTAAACATATGGTCACTCCGGGCCCAGATATCTTAACAATTGGTCACAGCGGGCCTAGATATTCTAACAAATTGCCCTGCAGGGCCTAGATACCTAACTATTTGATAACTCTGGACCTAGACAAACTAAGTCAAATTGTATTATATATTGCCAAGATGTCAAAACATTTGCTCTTTTCATGTCATAATTGGTTACAGCCAAAATTATACATCTTTTATTCAATTTATAGTCAAAGTTGTATTTCCATGTGGCCAAGATATTAAATATATTTTATTCAATTCATTAATGAAATAATTTCAAAATTGTATATCCATTAGCAAAATTCTACAACAGTATGCCATTCATTGTTAAAAATTATTTAATTAAATGTGCTCTAATCACCTAATAACCTCTATTAAATGGCAACATAAAAGTTTTAATGTTTGTAATAAATTCAATTTAAGGATATTTCATTGTTATGATAGAACTAACCTATTAATAGAACTAACAAAATTACATCAAATAATGTATTGCCTGTTTTGTTTGTAATAATTGTATAATATTTCTGTGCATAATATTTCTAAGTGTTATTATATGTAACTTTATTCACAGAGCCAATTTAATTCATTTAACTGACTGCCTTTAAAGGTAATTTTAAATAATGTCTATTCATTGCATGCAGTTTTATTTTAAATTAATCCATAAGTAGTTTGCAGTTATTGTTAACTAAGAACATACATAATAATGCATAAGTTCATTTGTTCTTACATTTTTAATTTACTATTTCATTTATAAATTAAATTATCTTCATTTAGGCACAACTGTTAGGTTAAAATCACTACCTACTTAAACCAGTAAGTAAAACATTAGAAAAGACCACCTCACATCTCTTTCATGTTTTATATTTAATTTCAGCATTACATTTCAATTACAATAGGTTTTAATACAATAGTTTCATTATAGTTGCCAGCCAATTACAATAACAGTAAAGAGATACTTCCAATATGGTGGACGTTCATGAGTTAGTCATTCATTTAATCATAACCTGGATCCAAAGAGGTCGGACTAACTTGTGCTAGCGCTGGCATCAACTTCAATTAGCAGTTACAATCGAGTCTCTACTTGGTGACGTCATGTTTTAGTTTTCTTTCGACGCTTCACCTCGTTTCCTTTTCTCTTAGATATTGATGCAATTATTTAGTGGTGACGTCATAATTAAGTTTGGCCTTCGGCGTTTCACCATCTTCATTTTCTGATATATTAAATATTTTGTGGTCACCATATTTCAATTTTCTTTCGGTGCTTCACTATATTTAATCTTCAATCGTTATTTGCATTAGTTTCGGTGACGTCATAATATAGTTTGGCCTTCGGCGTTACACCATCTTCATTTTCTGATATATTAAATATTTTGTGGTCACCATATTTCAGTTTTCTTTCGGTGCTTCACTATATTTAATCTTCAATCGTTATTTACAATAGTTGCGGTGACGTCATAATTTAGTTTGGCTTTCGACGTTTCACCATTTGTATTTCAGATTGGCAAGATTTATTCATTTTTTTTTTTCATATTTCAACCCGAGTTACATATAAGCGCAACTTTGTTGCCGAGTTAGTTTCCCAGGATGGTGATATCTCTTAACTTTCTTCACTCTCATATTCTCTCTCCCTCGAGGTTCCAGGGACTTCTTATTAATTATAATAATCGAATACTATCAAAATGACTGATCCTAGTAAGGATAAATCTTCAAGTGAGACCATTCTCGCTCGCACAACCTTGTTGGAGCGACGCATGCGTGGCCTCAAACGCAATATCAGCAGCATTCCGACCATTGACCCAGAAACCATTAGTGATGCTGATGCTGATATCTTTGAAGCTAGAGTTGCTGAAGCAAAGCAGCTATGGTCCGAGTTCCGAGGGGCATGGAACGAACGCGAGGAATTAGCAATTCAGAGAGGGTCAAGCGATACCTTCCCCAGCGAAGCGTGGTATCGACTTTACGATACCCTAAGCGAAGATATCCACAAGGCTAGCGGTACGCTGTTGACATTACAGAAGCGTGAAATTAGAAGAAAGGCACAGGAACCAACGCTCGCTGCCAACTCCACACTCAACCAAAGCGGACTTTACGCCCCGAAAGTGCAACTACCGAAGATACCAATTCCGACTTTCAGCGGTGATATGCTCAAGTGGACTCACTTCCGGGACACCTTTACTTCTATGGTCCACGCGGAACCTTCTTTGAGTAAAGTGGAAAAGTTCCACTATCTAATTGGCGCCTTGAAGGGTGAGGCTGCCACGTTGATATCGAGGTTTCCTGTTGAAGAGGATTCGTACGAGCTAGCGTGGAGAAGAGTCGTCGATACCTACCAGAACCCTCGAGTCTTGGCCAACATGCTGGTCCATCGTATCATAGATCACGACCACACAAAGGCAAAGGGTGAGATGGCAAGACACGAGCTGTTCCTCACAGGAATCGCTGACAACATCGAAGCGTTTCGTGCGCTGAAACTCCAGGATCCGGCAGACTTCCTGTTAGCCACACTTGCGCTAAAAGCTTTAGACGCGGACACGAGGCGACAATTTGAGTTGTCACTAGCCTCCACCGAAGGGTTCCCCACTGTTGACGACGTCATAAACTTCGTGCGGAAAAGGAAGACGGCGATCGCGATGTCACAGAATGTGCTTCTCTCTTCACGTCATACTCAGAATCGTACTTCCAACTCCATCGCATTATTTTCCGGTGACAATGCGAGGCACTCTTCCAAGAATCCTGGGTACATTAAAACCGCAACAAGCGCGGAAACCCCAAAGAAGAAGAACGAGTGCAACGGCGGTTCAATGAAGAGGTGTTCATTGTGCAAGGGAGACCATCTGCTCTTCAGGTGCGATACTTTCCGATCATTATCTCCTCAACAGAGACTGGATCGCGCCCGCACATTGAATGCTTGTTTTAATTGCCTTCGTTTTGGTCACGGTGTCTCCGCGTGCGTTTCCAGGTTCCGATGTCGGACCTGTAATAGCCGACATCATACCTTAATCCACACTGATGGGAAAGCTAAGGAGGTCACAAAACCCGCCACGAGTCCGAGGACGGAAGGACCTACAGAGACCTTCACTGGTTTTGGCTCCGTACCCTCAGCTTCATCGTCGAGCGGCATGGTGCTGTTAGGGACAGCACAAGTCCTCTTGAAGGGTCAGCGCGGAGATTACCACCTTGCACGCGCTGTGTTGGACTCAGGGAGCCAGCACACATTCATCACCAGTACACTCGCTCGCAAGGTTGGTGCAAAAGTGACACCATTCAACGGTGCCATAACCGGCCTTGGCGAAACCATAGTACCCAAGTCCCATCTCAAGGGGTCTGCTGGCTGCACCATCCGCTCGTGTGTTAGAGAAGCGGAGTACGAGCTCTCGTCGATTGTAGTCGAACGCATTACCTCTGCACTCCCAGGCCGTGAACTTCCAAAGTCCATAATAAACTATATCATGCGCCACCCGTTGGCAGACCAAGAGTTTGGCATTTCAGGCCCTAATGACCTGTTGATCGGAGGAGACCTGTATCCGCGTCTGCTTACTGGAGCACCGTATCCTGCAGGAGTTCAAGACTTGTACTTGACTCCCACAGTATTTGGGGTGGTGGTTTCAGGAGTGGTGTATGATGTGACGCCGAGCGCTTCGTGCTCTCTCTTCTCTCAATCCAAATGCAGTATCGAAGCTCAACTAAAAGCGTTCTGGGAGATTGAGGAGCCTGCGACTGTAGATAGGTCGCACCCTGATGATATTCAGTGTGAGCAACATTTCGCGGAGACCCACAGCCGTACTGAAGATGGTAGATACATTGTTAAGCTACCGTTCAAGACCGAGAACAAGGAGTTGGCAGAGAATAAGGCAGCTGCTCTGCGTAGATTCTATGCTTTGGAATCTAAATTCCGAAAGGAACCAGACCTTTTTGACCATTACAAAACATTCATGAAGGAGTATTACGAATTGGGACATATGTCACCAGCTTCCGCGAGCTCCAAGTACATCATACCACATCACGGAGTATGGCAAGAGCGTCCAAATGGCTCCAAGTTGCGAGTAGTTTTTGATGCCTCAAGTAGATCGGTTGGTCCCTGTCTGAACGAATTACTATATTCTGGCCCAAAGCTTCAAGGAGACTTGTGCATGATTCTTACAAGATTTCGTCTTCACGCTGTTGCTGTATGCGCCGATATCGTAAAGATGTACCGGCAAATAGTCTTACACTCGGAGGACCGCAAATACCAGCACATTCTATGGCGTGACGAACCCGCTCACGCGATTCAGGAGTTTGAACTCAACACTGTCACATATGGAGTCAGGTCAAGCGCTTATCAAGCTCTTCGCGTTATTCAGCAACTGACTAAAGATGAAGGTTCACAATTTCCTCTTGCTTCGAACAGCGTGAAGAATGAGATGTATGTGGACGACATAGTAAGTGGGGCTGAAACCCCTGGTCAGGCCCGCGAGCTCATCTCGCAATTACGTTCGATGTTCGCTAAAGGTGGATTCAGTCTAAGCAAATGGACGTCTAACGTCGCGGAAGTGCTTCCATCATGTTGCGAGCAAATTAAAGTAGTTCCTATCGAACAACCGGAGCAAGAAAGTGTCAAGATTCTTGGTCTATTCTGGAATTCAACCACCGATTCCTTCTCCTACATCGCATTGCCGCCTTCATTGGATCTTATAACTAAGCGTATTATGCTGTCAGTGGTGGCCAGAATTTTTGATCCATTAGGACTATTGACTCCCGTTATATTCTCGGCAAAATTTATCATTCAGATGGTTTGGAAGGCCGAACTAGGTTGGGACGATGAGGTGACCCAAGAACTAAGCGATGCGTGGAGAACGCTGATGGCTGATTGGCGAATTCTTTCATTAATTTCCATACCTCGATACATATCATACAGACATGCGAGTCATCGACTAGTTGGATTCTGTGATGCCTCCTCCAAGGGATACGCGGCAGCACTCTATTTACGCTCCGAGAGTTCCGATGGAGACGTGAAAATTTCACTCGTAAAAGCCAAGTCGAAGGTGGCCCCATTACGATATGTTTCTACTGCACGTCTCGAGCTGTGTGGCGCTCTCCTGCTCGCTCGACTGGTATCTTCGATCACGTTACCTGCGGCTAGTAATGTAATATGTTTCACGGACTCGCAAGTGGTTCTTTCTTGGCTGCATACTCCAACTCATGAACTAGGGATTTTCGAAGCCAATCGTGTGTCTCAAATTACCCAAGCCGTTGCTGTTGACTTTTGGAGACACGTAGATTCCGAGGACAACCCCGCCGATCTAGCATCGCGCGGATGCAATCCAAAGAAACTGAAGGACGCCACTATATGGTGGAATGGACCCGAATGGCTGAGCTCACCAATCTCATCTTGGTTTGCACCCGTCTCCAGGACCGTCGTTATGAGTGCACTACGCTCAAAACCAAGGCTACACGAGCCGCCCTATGATTGGACCTCTCGCTTCTCTTCTATGCGCACCCTTGTTAGAACCGTGGCGAGGATTATAAGGTTTATAAGACTAAGAAGGGCCAGGGTCGCCTCTAAACACAGCGTTCAGCAGTCAGAGCAGTTCTCCGCCAACGAGATTGCCGAAGCTGAGATTAGATGCATCGTTTTCGTTCAGCGACTGTACCTTCCTCCTGAGTGCTTCAGTGAAACCTTCCGGATCCCTAAATCCTTCGATCAGCTGTCGCCCTTTCGGGACGAACGGGGTGTAGTTAGGGTGGGCGGACGTCTACAGGAATCTTCGATTTCCTACTCCAGTAAACACCCGATTCTAATTCCAAGACAGGCACCGCTTGCGACCCTTATAATCGATTCGGTCCATTCAAATAATTTTCACTCAGGACAAGCCTTGACTTTGGCACTTCTTAGAGGAAAATATTGGATACCATCAGCTGCTAAACTTATATTAGAGGTAGAATTCGACGCTGTGTTCGTTGTCGCATCCAAAGGGCGAAACCAATAGCGCCCATGATGGCACCACTGCCAAGAGCTAGATTTGACGGGATACTCGCCTTCTTTCAGACTGGCGTTGATTATGCTGGCCCCTTTCTCATAAAGGAGTCCAGGAGACGAAACGCGTCCCTCGGGAAGGCCTATCTATGTCTTTTTGTATGTATGTCCAGTAAGGCTATCCATCTGGAATTAGTATCTTCGCTTACAACATCTGCGTTCATAGCTAGTCTGGAGCGATTTATCTCGCGACGTGGCGCACCTAGTACCATTTGGTCCGACAACGGAACCAATTTTGTCGGTGCCTCCAAGTTCCTTAAGGAAATATTCAAATTTAAAGGGGAAATTCAAGGGATGGTATGCGACCATTTGGCTCTAAGAGGGATAGACTGGAAATTCATACCTCCTCGAGCTCCTCACTTCGGCGGTCTATGGGAAGCCGGTGTCAAGTCGGTGAAGAGATTATTGACAGGTTCTGTTGGCAGACAACCATACACGTATGAAGAGCTGGCTACAGCGTTAATCAAAATTGAGGCCGTACTGAATTCCCGTCCTCTGTGCCCCCTCACCGAGGACGCAACGAACTTTGATTTTTTGACGCCAGGCCATTTCCTGATAGGAGGCCCTATCACATCGCTACCTCAATGCTCAATCCACGCCGGTCCGATGCCTCCTCTTATGTCCAGATGGAAAATGATCGAGGCCCAGATCACGCATGTGTGGAATCGCTGGAAGAAGGAATACCTACACTCGCTCCAGAAACGCCATAAGTGGAAAGAGCAAAGGCCTACGTTGGTTGTGGGAGACCTTGTCATCCTCATCGAAAAATGGACCACCGTTGGTCAGTGGCCCATCGCAAGAGTTACAGAAACCTTCCCAGGTAGGGACGGAGTCACCCGCACCTTGACGGTACGTACCCCTTCTGGAAGCTATTTGACTCGCGCAGTCACCTCGGTAGTGCCATTATTTTACCCTCTTGAGGATAAAGACAAGTAAAACTCTTTGGTTTTGTTTCATTCATATAAGCATTTTTTTTTTTTTATTAAGAAAATATAATTTTGTTTTCTTTCTTTCGCCCTTTCCTTAATGACGGGGGCTCGTCATGGTGGGCGGACGATGATTTTATTACGCCTTCTAGGAGGTAATAGTTGCAAACTAATATTTATTATTTTCTTTTTAGAGTCATTTCGTTGTTATTATTTTCTGATTCAGTGGCAGTTTTTGTTTTCGCAGATTATGATATCATTTATATTCATTTTGGACTCCAACATTAAGAAACATAAACATTTGATATGATTAACACCAATCTACTTTCAGTGTAAGTAAGTCATGCGTTTATTTTTTTTCTCTCAAGCTCTGTGAATAGGGATCTTTCCTTTGTATTTTCAGGCTTCAACCTGAGACCTTCATGAAGACTGCAATTACCAAAATCATCTTTCTTCATCGTCATGGAAATAAATCACCCGAGCTGATTTAGGTGGGCGGTATGTTTCGTGTTCCCGAAAAGAGAAATCAATGTCACTGCTCTGCCATCTAGTGGCCATAGGGAGAATGAGAGCGCCCCTAGCGGCCGAGAATAATACTGAAGTTGCAGGTCCTGGCTGGTTGTGCCAGACAGCCTCTCTAGTTTTTTTGTTCCACCTGTAGAACCACCCTTTACCATGGAGTAGAGAATTTAGAAGACCCCCTGGCCAAAGGGGAGGAGGAGAGGAGGTGAGAAGAACAGACTCATCTTCCAGAGCATTTTCACCATCAGAGATCACCACTTAAGTTATTACTGGTTATAATTTACAATAGCACTTATAACTTTACTAACCCAGTCCTAATGAACATCTGGCCATTAAGTTAAATATGTACCGATTTTATTTATAATATAATTAATTTTATCCCCATAATGTGTTTATTTTATCTTGGCCCAGCCTTATTTCATTTAGTTATATTTTTCATACAGTCCACTTACATACTACTAAAGGAGTGATCATCTTGACATTTAGTTGGAGGTGATTACTTTAAACAGCTGTTGTGTTATTTTTATCTAAAATGCATTTATGTTTTAGATTTTGCGATTAAATAAATTAATTTTATTGCTTCTAAAAGCTTAATATTTTATTTTAGGCGCCTATTGAAAGTTAATAAAAAAAATGTATTAGTGTTTAAAATATGTATAATTACTTAGTTTTAACCTATTATTAATTTTTCATTTATTAAGTGACTATTTGCACACTATTCTGGAGTTTTTTCCTAAGAAAGACAATGCATAGATTACTTTGTGATAGACTATATTTGTAAACAGTACATCCCTAAAAACCAAAATAAAAAAATAAATACATGTACTATGAACATTCAGAATATAAATTTTTTTTTTTTTTTTTTTTCTCTTTAAATCCATATTCACGCCCGTCAAAATGTATCTGACAATCAGCAAATGTGCTGTATAAATTGAGATCCAGGCATGGTAGGCATGAAGAAGGAAAATGCCCAGCAGCACCCCTTCCATGGCTTTATTTTATCCGAGGAGGTCCCTCATCCAGCCTCTCTTTAGCCTTCTTCTGACTGGCATTTCAGCTATTGACATGTCGTTAATCAGTCTATTGTCGTGTCCGTTAAGTTTACTGTGAAAACGAGTATAGAGTGTTCGTATATATTGGTCAACTGTTGGTTGTTGTAAGTCCGTATGTAGGGTTCTGTTGTTTACGTACCAAGGAGCTGTCGTTATCAGTCTTAAAATTTTGGATTGAAATGTTTGCAGTTTTTTTATGTGAGTCTTTTTTGCTGAACCAAAAATCTGTGAAACGTAGGTCCATATTGGCTTAAGAAGGTATGTGTATGTATTCAGTTTCTGTCTAATTTTTAATTTTGAAGATTTAGATAAAAGTGAGTATAGTACTTTCAGTCGGTGGTTAAGAGTCTGTCTTTTCATCTTGACATGTGGGCCCCAAGTCATCCTTCGATCGAGTGTCAGTCCTAGGTAATGTACAGAGTTGGTCTGAGGAATTTGGTTGTTGTCGATAAAAATTGGTGGGCAAGTGTTTTGTCGTAGTGTGAACGTTACGTGTTTTGACTTGTCGTGATTTAAACGAATTTTCCATAGCTTGTACCAATTTTGTAGTATCATCAAGTGATTTTGTAGAGTCAGTGAGGCGAGTATAGGATCGTCGTTTGAAGTTAAAATTGCAGTATCGTCCGCGTAAGTTGCAGTCAATGTGGTGGGATGAGTTGGTATGTCATTTGTGTATACAATGTATAGGAGCGGAGCAAGTATCGATCCTTGCGGTACTCCTGCCAAGACTGGTCGGATTGAAGAAGTTTCTGAGCCCTGCCGAACAGAGAAAAATCTATCAGAGAGAAAATAGTGTATAATAAGATAGTATGTGTAAGGTAGTACGTTTTTGAGTTTAAAGAGAAGCCCTTCGTGCCAGACATTATCAAACGCTTGGGCAACATCCAAAAATACTCCAGTCGCGTATTGCTTTTTTTCTAGTGCTCCTGCAATGAAGTCAGTAACTCTGTGTAATTGGTGTTTCGTTGAGTGTGACGTGCGAAAACCGAATTGATGGTCAGGTATTATTTTTTGCTCAGTCAGTATGTCAACCAATCTTTTATAAATTAATTTTTCGAAAAGTTTAGAACATATGGGAAGGAGACTAATAGGCCTATAAGAGGATGGTTTGTACATGTCTTTGTCTTTTTTGTGTATCATTTTTATGATTGAATATTTCCACTGTATTGGGAATTTAGCTGTCCTAAGTATGCAATTGTATATTGTCGTGATGAACACCAGAGCTTTCTTGGGCATCAGTTGGAGCGCCTCGGCAGTAATAAATCATAACCTGGGGCTTTTCTTTTAGGTAAGTGTCTGATTTGTTGTGCGACTTGTGAAGGAGTGAAAGATATGGGAGATAGTGTCAGCTGTAGTGGAATGTCCAGAGTACTTTTAACTAAGTTTTCATGTTCTGTATTAGGGTAGTCAGTAGGTGGTATAAAAACAGAGGAAAGGTGATCAGCTAAAATTTCAGATTTTTCTCCATCTGACACGGCCCATGAACCATCTTCTTTTCGCAGTGGTACTGACACCTGTCGATGTTTCAACAATTTCTTGGTATGCTTCCACAAGCTTCCATCGTCAGTTGATAGGTTGTTTAAAAAGGAATCATAGTTAGTTCTATTGAATTTTTGTATTTGTCTTTTAAGTTCGTTGTTCAGTCTGTTAAAGTTTTGTCTGTCAGAAGGAAGTCTGTTAGTCTGCCATACCTTACGAGCTCTTCTCTTTGCTGTGATCAAGTCCCTTATATATTGAGGGTATTTTGGCAGATGATCTAATCTCGATGTTATCTTCTGAGATGATGACCATGCTGCTCTTTGGACACATTTAGTAAATGTTTCCACCGCATCTTCTAATTCTGCTTCTGTTTTGATGGACATGGGTATTGAGAGATTTGTTTCAAGAAATTCTCGGTATAGATCCCAGTCCAATCCGCTATTTATAAGCATAGGCACCCTTTGCGCATTGCATGGTTCGTCGAGAACGACCAAATGTAGAGCAGAGTGATCAGAGCAAAGATCAGAGATAGTTTTTATTGAGTAAGGTATGGTACGTAGTCCTTTGGTAATAAAAAAGTCCAGTAAGTCCGGTGGTTTCCGTTGCGAGGTTGGCCAGTAGGTTGGTGTGTCTGGTGATATAGTGTCTAATGAAAACTCGTGGATGGCAGCCCTCAGATTTCTTCCCCTAGGGGTGCAAAGACGTGACCCCCAAAATTGGTGCTTTGCGTTAAAATCGCCGCCTGCTATAAAGCAACGCCCTAAGTTTTGAAAATAATTGCGAAACGCCGAAGATGTCAGCACATATCTTGGAGGACAGTACACCGAAGCTATACTTATCACGTGGTGTTTTGTGTGTAGTGTAATGCCAGTGGTTTGAATGTCAGGTGCAGTTGGTAAGTGTAAAAGGTTATGTTTGAGTGGTGTCTTAATGAGGATAGCAGTCCCGCCGTGTGCTGTGTTGTCCGGATGGTCTGTTCTGTATGTCAAGTAACTTGAAATACCAAATTTTGATCGTGGTGTAAGGTGTGTTTCTGTGATCAGTGCAATGTCAATACGTTTTTCATGTAAGTATATGTCCAATTCTGTCCTATGTTGTAGTAGTCCGTTCGCGTTCCAAAGAAGGATGGACAAAGAGCCCCCAGTCAGCTGATTACGGGCCATTAGGAGGGCAAATAGCTTGTGTTACCTGTGCGAGCTGCTGTAGAAGGCTAAAAAGAGGCTGGATAAGATTACTCAGACCGCTTAGTAGCTGATACAATTGTGGTGGGATATAATCAGCTGAAGTTGGCTGCTGAATACTTTCCCGCCTCATACCTTCTGTAGATTGGTTAGACTGTAGTCCCGAGGGTGTAGCTTGTTTCACTGCTATCTGGTGACGAGCTGATACCTGCTGCTGCACGGGAGCTTGCCGTTGAGATGGTTGTTGCTGCTGCTGTTGCATCTGAGGAAAACTTCTTGGTGGGATTGATTTCGAAAGATTGGGGTATTCTGTTGGATTTAAAGGAGGAGGTGGAATACGTTGTTGTTGATGGCTCCCCATATTTCTTTGTGATCTCAAATCCTTCAGTGTTTGGCACCCTCGATAGTTTTCCCGGATTTTCCCCTTGGCAATTCGCGCATCCTTGTCCACACCTTACGCACCGTGGTGCGTGGTTGCAATAGGTCTTGGTGTGACCGTATTTTTGGCATCTAATGCATTGTGGGAGGATTATTTTCTTTCTAGGTTCTTCTATGACTACTTTGGTATAGAAAATTGTTTTTATATCAAAAATCTTTTCATCGAATGAATGTTTAGTGATATCAATAAAAAACATTGGTAATGGCCGCTTAAACCGTGATATTACGTTGGTAATTGCTACGGTCTGGTATCCGTGGCTTTCAAGATCTTTTTTTATCTCTTCAACGGGTGTGTTGTGGTGTAGCCCTTTAATCACTATTCTAGGATTTTTGTCATCAGGGAGCTGATATGTATGGAATTCAGCTCCGCTGTTTTTAAGACAAATAACAAGTTTTCTGTAGTCATCTGGAGTTTGAGGATATACAGTTACTCCTTTATAAGTTGTTTTCAGTAAAAAAGAAATTAGGGCTCGTGTTAGTTTGAAGATAAGCAACCAAAGCTGCATAATTTTGTACATCAGAAACAAAAATAGGAGGTGGTTTAGAGTTAGATAATGATGAAATACTTTGCTCTTCATTAACACTAGAGAGTACTGCGAAACTATTACTAGTGGGTACCTCTGACTCCGTGCGCTGTTGTAATATAAAAATTAATTGATTTCCTTTAATGTTTTTATTTCATTGTTTTTAATTAGATAATTATGTTGATTAGTATATCTAGTTTTTTTCATGTTCTCGCCTTTCCAATTTACCTAGTTTTGGATGAATTAGTTGCTGTCCTCAAAAATGTCTCTCAACACATTATTTCAGGTGAAGACGTGATTGATCTACTTATTCAGTTGGCCTCTAGCTTTCATAGAGTGCGGTTGTTCATATTAGTGCAGTAGACTTTAACCCAGATTTTTATGTTCATAGTTTTCTCATTTTCTTTTATTTCTATATTTTGAATTATCATTTACTTCATGTGTTAATATAACACGTTAATTAATGACAAAGGGGGATGAGGCAGGAGTAACGCCACTCTGTTCTCAACAGAGTTCTCCGGAACTCGATGAACAAGTTAAAGAAGAATTTACTTCTAAAAAACGTAACTACGAAGGTACGCCACCAAACCTATCTCCTGTTAAAAAGATGGGTAAATATTATCAGGAAATATCACCAATAAAAGTGAGTAATCGATTTCAGTTACTTAGTGAACAAGAATTAGCATCTAATAATCCCAATGCCGTTAGCCAAAACAGTGTCCAAGATGGCGAAAATAATGATAGCTCACGTAAAACAGTAAAAATTCCTCCGATATTTTTGCACGATGCTAACAATTACAAACTTCTTTTAAATGACCTAAATTCACTATGTTTAAGCCCTTTTACTACAACACTCTCCGGCAATAGCACTAAAATTATGCTCACTACAGCGGAAGATTTTAAAACAATGACAAAGTATTACGATGAAGAAAAAATTCAATACCACACTTTCTCTAGTGTAACTAATAAAAATTTAAATGTTGTTATAAGAAAGGTGCCCTATTCTATCAAAGATGACGAATTAAAGGCTGAATTAATCGCAAAACATTTTGAAGTTTTACACGTTTCGAGAATACTAAATAAAGATAAAATACCCACCCCACTTTGTTCCGTCACTTTAGTAAATAATGAAAAGGCTAAAGATATATTTAAACTTGATAATATTTTCCATGCCCTTATTACAGTAGAACCTAAAAACAAAAACAACGATATAGCCATGTGCACCAACTGTCAAAGGTACGGTCATACAAAAAATTATTGTCGTCTAGAACCTAGATGTGTAAAGTGTAAGGAAAAACACCACCTTTCAAAATGCCCTCTAAAATATACAGATAAGCCATATTGTGTCAATTGTAAACAGGCGCATGCAGCTAATTATAAAGGATGCTCATATTATCAGTTAATTAAAAATAAAATCAGCTCACCTGTTGGAGAAATTAATAGTAGCACAAATAATAAAGAAACTACATTTAAGCCAGCTAGAAGGGCTACAGGAGCTGTCTCTTATTCATCAGTCTTGTCACCAGATCGAGCTCCACAACCACAACAACAACCGACTCCTGAAGTTAACAGTGAAAACATTTTAACGACAATCACTAAAATCATTATAGACGCTATTAAACCGTATTTATCACAATTAATGTCCCAGCTAAGCTCACTAGTTACCTCCTTCTTTACAAATGGGCCTTAATGTAAACATTAGCCTATCCGCTGCTAATACTATCTTCCCAGCTTGTTATTGTATTTATACTGCTATTGTATTTATATTTCCCTACGTATATTATGTTATTTCTTTAAAGCCACCGTCTTTAATTACATCTTATGGCTTGTGAATTAAAGAAATTAAAAATTATAAATTGGAATGCGTACGGTATTTTTTCACAAAAGAGTGAATTTAGAATTTTTCTCGAAACCTACTCTATTGATATAGCCTGTATAACTGAAACACATCTTTCTTCAAACAATAAATTTCATATACCTGGCTATAAAACTTTGAGGAATGACAGAAACAGTTCAACAGCTTCAGGAGGAGTGGCGCTAATAATAAAAAATTATTAGCTTTTCAGAAAATATTCTTCCCGCATTAGTTAATATCGAAGCCATCTCGATTCGATTAAACTCATCACCCAGTACAATCATCACAGCTGCTTACAAACCACCTAATAAGAAACTTCTAGAAGATGAAATTTTAAAATTATTGCCTTATACCGAACATGCTCTACTAATAGGTGATATAAATAGTAAACATATTTACTGGGGGTGTCGGAAAACAAATCAAAACGGAAATAAGTTGCTGGATATCACTTCTAAGCATAATATACAAATTATAGCGCCTACCGAACCTACATTTTTTAGAAATAGTTGTACACCTGATATTTTAGATATTGTTTTATCCAAAAATATCAGTTTACCAATATCATGCCAAACAATATCTGCTCTAAATTCGGACCATATCCCCGTATTAATTTACTTTTCCATCAAACTTCAAGAAATTCCATCTAGAAGTTCTCTCATTAGAGGAATAATTGACTGGAACAGGTACAAAAACTTAATATTCCATAATGTTTTTCTCAAGAACAATTTTTCAAACCGTCAGGAAATTGATGCAGCCGTAGAACATCTGACGAAATTAATAGCAAATTGTGTTATAGAATCAACAATGCAGACATTCCGTTTCAAAAAAAATATATTCAAAAACAGCATACCAAATTCTATTTTGTTCAAAATAAAGGAAAAAAATACAATAAGAAGACGTTGGATACGAAATAGAAACACAATAGACAAACGTAAATGGAATTATCTCAGACGCGTTGTCAAACAGGAACTGGACGAACTAAGTCTTTCTAAGTACAAAGAATATGTCGCAGATCTGGACCCTCGAGACCAATCTCTCTGGAAGGCTACTAAGCGCCTTCTGAAGAAACAAGATACCATTCCTAGCTTAATAGAGGGCAGCACATTTATCTCCGGTGACCAAGGTAAATCTGAAGTCTTTGCTGACTATTTTGAAAAGACTTTCTCCGATACAGAATGTGAATTTTTTTCGTCAAGATGCGATCCAGAGAGTTATAAGGATATCAATGAGTTTTTACAGTCACAGTCACTCACTGCTGAACTTCCGCTGAAATTCACGACTCCTAAAGAAATAAAAGAACTTATTTTCAGGCTTAAAACAAAGAAAAGTCCAGGACATGACTTGATCCCAGCTATTGCTCTAAAAAAATTGCCCAGAAAAGCTATTGTTTTAATCACAACAATATTCAACAGCTGTCTACGTCTCGGATATTTCCCTGACTCCTGGAAGAAGGCCGTATTAATAGCTGTTCACAAGCCTGGCAAAAAATCAAATCAAGTTAGCAGCTACAGGCCCATTAGTCTTTTACCTATCTTGGGGAAAATACTAGAGTCAGTAATAAAAAGTCGCCTTTCTTCTTTCTTACAGTTCAACAATATTATTCCTGAATTTCAGTTCGGCTTTCAACTTGGACATTCCACTTCTCACCAATTATCAAGACTTACCGAATTTATTGTCAACGGATTTGAAATGAAAAAACATACTCTCGTAACATTTCTCGATTTCCAACAGGCATTTGACAAAGTTTGGCATAAAGGCCTATTGTACAAACTGCAACAAATCGGTACTCCAAAATACCTCTACGACATCCTCCTCTCATTCCTCAGGAGCCGATCTTTTACAGTAAGAATAAACAACTCCATATCCACTATCAGACCCATCCAAGCCGGTACTCCGCAAGGTTCAGTTCTTTCTCCCATCCTCTTCAACCTTTACCTGTATGACATCATCCAGTCTACAGATACTTCCATTGCTATGTTTGCTGATGACACGGCAGTTTTCACTCAGCATGAAGATATAGACGTTGCCCGTAATTCCCTCCAAAGCCACCTCACAGACTTAGAAAAATATCTCACTAAATGGAAGATAAGTCTAAATGTGCAAAAATGTAACTCAAAAATATTTACATTAAGACGACCTTCGGATCCACCTGAACTGATGCTCAACGGTAATAAGCTACCATGGATCCCTGCCGACGAAGCAGTGAAATACCTCGGGGTTCACCTCGATCGCCGCCTCACTTGGAACTACCACATTAACATCAAACTAACCCAAACGTATGCAAGACTGGCGATGCTGTACCCGATCCTCAATAGGAAAATCAAATCTCAAACCCGAAACAACAATTCTTCTTTATAAAACTATATTAAGGCCACTACTTATGTATGGTTGTGAAGTGTGGGGAGCTGCTTCCTCAACAAAGAGAAAAAAATTACAAGTATTCCAAAACAAAATATTAAGAATAGCCGTAGATGCCCCATGGTTCATTAGAAATAGTCAACTACACCGCGAGTTACATATAGAATACATCGAAGATTTTATCAAAAACCGCTTCAGAAAATACCACTCTCAGCTACCAGCAGTCAGAGGTGCAGTGGCATACAGCATAGGAGTTCCAACTTTATCTCGCAGGCTCAAACCCAGGCTTCTACAAGACATCTTGTAAATATTATTATTTAGTTTTATAAGCCTCATATTCAAGCTAGCTGGTTTATTTTTATTTTATTATTATTTTTTTAATTTTTTTTTTTTTTTTTTTTTTTTTTTTTTTTATATATATTTTTTTTTTTTTTATTTATTTGTTTTTACTCATCAACTTAAATTCATTATTCAATTCTTGGGAATAATTACAAATCTATTATCGTTAGGGGTGTCTTGTGTATGAGACTATACCCCCACTTTTTCTATTGTTACAAGTTGTAATAATTATTCTTTTTATATTAAAAAACCATGTATGGCTCACGCAGCCGATCTGGAAATAAAGATATATAAAAAAAATCTACTTATTCACTCGGTTAAAAAAAATAACCCAATATGTCTTCAGCTCGATACCAAAATAAAAGTCAGATGGTGTCAAGTCAAGGAAGGAGTTCTCATGCAGAAAGATGTTTTTTGGAAAAAGTCATTAAGCAATGTGTAAGATCACTCATTGATTTGATCATCTTAAACATTTTTTCTATCTTTATTAAATTTTCAATCGGTTAATCATGTTTGTTTGGATCGCGACACACAAAATTTAAAATTTTAATCCTTTTGATAAATAATGTCTTACTTTGTTATTCTTTTATTCAGAAAAAATCTTATAGAATTGACCACTTTGTATTTTGCTAGATTTTTTATCGACAAATTTCTCACTAATGGACACTACAAGAGTATATTTATACATATGCTACGTATATGGTAATTTCATTTAACTCCGTTTAATCCATGGCAAAAGTTATCAAACTTCGAGAAAATTGCGCAATTTTGATCATTGATCTGATAAAACCGGTGCTGAAAATAGATATTGATTGTTGAGGATTGCTATGCAGATCGGGGATTATCGGAAGTTAACGGTTCATTAACAGACCCTAGTCAGGGGGTATTAATGATTGAAACCTAACTACCAATTAGTAACAGATAGCTTACTAGTTAGTACTGTCCCTGTTATGGCCAAGATAGAAAATTAAATTATTATTTTTTTTTTACTGTAATAAGAACATTCATTAAATGAATAATACATGCTTCTTAACTTATCTTATTACCTCTATATAACTATTCTATTGAAACTTAGTTACGAACAAATTATATTGTTTACTTCAGGTATTTTATCCAGACTAACACCGTACTTTACCTCGGACTCAACATCGACAGAATTCCACGGTCTCCGCACGTAAAAATTAAACGATTTAAATTACGTTATTCACTTTTTCCAAATCTTCCAAATTTAAACTAAATCAGAGACTTACTTACTGGGGTAACCTGTAGCATATTGCCTAAAATTACAACCTTCTTTGCCTAAGGTTTCAGTTTTAAACTTGCAGGTGGACCTAAATTTTTTTAATGGGAGTAAAAATTCCTTAGTTATGCCGTCCTTCAGAGGGGACGTTAAAAGATGGTACCTAGCCTGTGCGATGTCAGGTACTCGTTAAAGATCCCTATGCTAATTAAACCTGGGTAGGCAAATTTTAGTATCCTTACTGTAGCATCGTCCAATTAGCCACAGCAGCATAAAGTGACGTTAAATAAATAAACTAGGTCTTTGACCGAGTCTGGCACCCAGCTCTTTACAGACTCCAAAAATCCCTCTCTCCAACATACTTCCTCATCATCCAGTCCTATCTCACAGACAGATCCTTCAAAATAAATCACAATAGTTTCTATTCACCTTTTTTTGTACAGTCCGCGGGCGTCCCATAAGGCAGTGTCCTCGGACCCATTCTCTTAACAGTCTATACAGCTGACATCCCAACCAATATCAACAATTTCTTTTCTACCTATACTGATGAAACTTGTGTGTTAACAGCCAATAACGATCCTACTATTGCCTCTCAATTCCTAAAATTCCACATCAGAGACCTTCAGGTATGGTGTCAGAATTGGAGAATTAAAATAAATCCATACTAATTCCTCCCAATAACATTTACCATCCGTCGTAAACCAATGACCTCATATCCTACAGTATCCTTTAATAATATTCCACTTGTTCCGGTCGAACAGATCCGGTATCCTAGTTTCCTCCTTGACAAACGTCTCACAAGAAATCCACACACTAGACTGAAATGACAAGAAACTTCAACATTTATTTGACAAACGCTCTAACCTCCCACTTAACTACAAAAGACTTTTATACAAGACTATCATAAGGAATATATGGACTTACGGAATTTAGCTTTGGGGCTCGACTAAACCATCGAATTCTTCTTGTATCCAATCCTTACAATCCAAAATCCTTCGTAAGATTCTCAACGCTCCTTACTTTGTCACAAATAAACTCTTCCACGAAGACCTAAATATTCCATTTGTTGCTGATCTGGCCCGAACCTGATACTAAAATCCGTATGCACTCCCCTCAAATATACTGCAAATCATAGTCACTTAAGAAATTTTTGAATTGTTCAATATGAAATTTTACGTAAACAAGGCTACATCCTGACTTACACTTATCAACAGTCGACAAGCACATAAGGAATCATTATATACTTTTCCATAATAACTTATTCGAACATACCAACATGCTTATCAGAGAAATCTCTACAACCGACATGCCCATGAATCCGAGGAGAAAATGAAAGTGGTGTTAGATGAGAGGTCTTCTGCGTTAATTACCAGTCGATCATGACAAGGAAGATATGCTGCTTACTCTGATGCCTCATATGTCAATATTTCCTACCGCTTCCTTACGTTTACTGATTGTCTTTGTGGACAGGTGAAAATCAATATTTTAAGAGAAAAAAAATGATGTTCGATATTTTTCATCATTAAGACAGATAATGACTTTATTTGTTAAAGAAATGTTCTTGTACAAATATACAACAAATGATAGATACTTTTAGAACCTGGCACATCTTTTAAAATATTAATTAAGTAATTAAAGAAATAACAAATTGTTACGGTTGCAATATTATTAGTGCTGTTATAATTAAATACAATTAGTAAGATATTCTGGCGGTACCTAATATAAGTAGAAAATTAGTGGTGGGGAGGCGCAGAAGTTGCATGCGCATCTCACATGCGATGAGACAGAGAGGTGCACGATGTGGCATTAGCAAGATACCCGAGTGACAGGCAGACACGCTGGATTCGTTCTTATCAAATATACGTCCCGAGGACTTCGAGGACTTCGAGAGGAAGCCGGGAGATTTTCCCGGAGAGAAAATTGTCTGAACTAACCCACCTCCCTGTGTTGGTTTGTGAATAATCCTACTAGCCAGGGGAATAAGGACTACCATTTAAACATTTTTGTAAATTAATAAATATATTTAATAGAGAATAGACTATGGGATCTTTTTTTATTTTAAATTTGTCTATGAAAATATTGTTTGTATTTGTAAATTTGGGTTTTGTCTTTCTTCAATTAAATATAAATAGTTTTATTTCAATAATATACTTGATTAGGATTTTTTTTTTTGTTGATGTAAATATATTTTGTATGTGCGAATTTGTTTTGTTTTTTTATTCTATTTTCTTCTTTAATTAAATATACATAGTTTTATTTCTTCATTATACGGGTATTTTTATGTTTGTTTGTATATGGTATGTGTAAAGGTACTACCAGGATTTAATTTATTTACTTTTCTATAACTTAAAATAAATGACTGATTTTATTGAAGTTTAATGTTTTCGTTATTTACATTAAAAATAACGTGGCGCCCTGAATAATAGACAAAAACAAATTTGAACCTACACTCTTCTCTACTGAGTGTGGGCAGCCCATGTGACGAGGGTTACAAAATCAATAAAATAAGTGATATTAATAGTTTAAATAATAATGATAATACAAATAAAAATAAATTACTTCTTTTCTAATTTACAAGATATTATATATATATATATATATATATATATATATATATATATATATATATATATTATATATATAATAGCTTTTTTCAGTCAAATTCATAATTTTTTCAGTCAAATTCATAATTTTTTCAGTCAAATTCATAATTTTTTCAGTCAAATTCATATTTTTTTCATTCAAATTCATAATTTTTTCAATCAAATTCATAATTTTTTCAGTCAATTTCATAATTTCTTGTACCCATTTTATACAGTCAATTTAATTTGGTTTTGCTACCTAGAACATAATATTTTATTAAATCTTGTTGTTGTTTATCGATTTAACGTCACTTTATGTTACTGTGCTTAATCCGACGGTGTAGCGGGAGTCTTAAGTTTTGCCTATCCAGGATTACTTAAGATAAAGATCTTTTACCAGTTCCACTTTTTAAATCTTTCAAGAGACACCTGTAGTACACAAATGTAAGGTGATCTGCTGGTTTTGGACTTGCGACCTTAAGTATAGAAGGCTGTTATGCTAGCCACTGCACCACAGGTGACCCTAAATGCATTCCACAAGGTGTTTGAATCTGCTCGGTTCGAACCCGTGACCTTGGACAAATTAGTCCTTAACACCTTTTAGAATGCATAAAGGGTCACCTGTGGAGTAGTGGCTAGCTTAACAGCCTCTTTTAAAGGACGAAATAACCAACCCTAAAAGCAAATATAGGGTCATTTGCTGGTTTTGAACTTGCGACCTTAAGCATAGAGACCTGTTATGGCTAGCCACTATGCCACGGGTGAACCTGTATGCATTCTAAAAGGTTTTAAGGACTAATATGTCCAAGGTCACGGGTTCAAACCCGGCAGATTCAAACACCTTGTTGAATGCATTGAGGGTCACCTGTGGAGTAGTGGCTAGAATAACATTCTTCTATCCACTAGATAGCGAGTTCATACCTGGCAGATGGCCCTATATTTGCTTTTAGGGAGTAAAAACCCTTGGTTATTTCGTCCTTTGAAAGAGGCTGTTATGCTAGCCACTACTCTACAGGTGACCCTGGGTGCATTCAGCAAGGTGTTAAAGATTAATCTGCCCAAGGTCACGGGTTCAAACCCGGCAGATTCAAACACCTTGTTGAATGCATTCAGGGTCACCTGTGGTGCAGTGGCTAGCATAACAGCCTTCTATACTTAAGATCGCAAGTCCAAAACCAGCAGATCACCTTATATTTGTGTACTACAGGTGTCTCTTGAAAGATTTAAAAAGTGGAACTGGTAAAAGATCCTTATCTTAAGTAATCCTGGATAGGCAAAACTTAAGACTCCCGCTACACCATTATCGGAATAAGCACAGTAACATAAAGTGACGTTAAATGGATAAACAACAACAAGATTTAATAAAAATGTTATGTTATTGGTAGCAAAACCTCATTAAATTGACTGTATAAAATGGGTACAAGATATTATGAAATTGACTAAAAAAATTATGAATTTGATTGAAAAAATTATGAATTTGACTGAAAAAATTATGAATTTGACTGAAAAAATTATGAATTTGACTGAAAAAAATATGAATTCGATTGAAAAAATTATGAATTTGACTGAAAAAATTATGAATTTGACTGAAAAAAGCTATATATATATATATATATATATATATATATATATATATATATATATATATATATATATATATATATTTTTTTTTTTTTTTTTTTAGTTTTAAATTTATCAATATTATCAATACTAAGAATTGTCTCAATGTTTGGTTGTTCGTATGCACTAGTCATATACTGCCTCAGACATTATCTCTATATTTATTAAATTTTGTACAGAAGAGAAGTATGTGATACTAACTGTTAAAAATAAATTGGTTACATTTATAGCAGATTTGGTTTGTTGTAAGTAATAATGATCTATTTTCCATATGAATTTTAATGTTCTCTTGACTGCTGATCTTAAACGACTTACATAGCTTACTTTCTTGATGCTGACTCTGTAAAACAAGTAACATTCTGAAGTATTGATGTTAAAAGTTGATATCAGTCTATGGAATTTATATGAATTGGAGTTTAGAACACGGCTAATGTCCAGCGATATGGTGTAACTTATATTTTTTTTTATATGTCATACCTTTGTTTATTATTTCTGTCGGAGACAAGCGTATAAATCCTAAAGGTGCGACCAGTAACTTTACTTGCGATACCCAATTATATTTATCATCTGCTTTCATTGAATTAAGACTAATCAGCCTATTAAGACACTGTTTAGGCAACCTATCTTCAGACATTAGTATCGATTACGTTCAATAATTAACAATTTTCTTCCTGTTTCAAGGCTAAAAATGTAATTAGCTGTATTCCTTGGTCAAAGGAGAATATGTTTGAATAACTCTAGTTGCACTGATTCGATTTTTCTTTAATAATTAGAAGATAATAAGGAAAAAAAAGGTAGCATATTATTAAAAAATTCATTTTCAAGCATTCTCCTTAAAAATTATTTAATTTTATAGCACGATCTCTTTAGATTTTATCTAAACTTTTTCTTGAAAATTCATAATATCTTGATTCAGTTGTTTTATATTAAATTTTTTTTTTCATCATTTCTAAATTGCCAAATTCTTTGTATCCTTACCTTCAGTATACAGATGTAAAGTAAATTTCTTGGAATTATATTTTTATTAAATATTTCATCATTCGTTTTCTTCGAAGTACGTTTCACCTCTCATTTTTTTTTTTTTTTTTTTTATTGAAAACTGATATAATAAAAAGACACAAAAATAAAGTTTACATTTAAATGACCTCTGGTTATTTCTAGATATTGAAGTATATATATCGTCCTACTTCAATTTTAATTAAAAAAGCTTATATTTTCAGTATTTCACTTCCAAACATATCACTTGCTCTGATCAATATGAAATGTAAAACTGTGTTATTTTATCGGCTATAACGGAAGCATACTTTGATTTGTTTTTTGATTGGTGGTTTTCAATTTTCAGTAGCATTGTGATGAGGTAGAGAACTAATCATTAGCTAACCGTTCTCAGATTCTATTTTAAAGATTTTTTATATTTCCTTTTATTTCTCTTAGTTTGACTCGAAATGGGGATGAAACAATGCATTCGGTGACTGAATGGACGCTAAAAAAAATTTATATTTTTTTAAATATTAAGTTGATTTCTAAACATGTTAATATCGTTTCAAGAATTTAAACATCTATTAAAATAATAAACAAAAAACATAAATACACGAAATGGCACTATTTTAGGGAACAGAAATTTTTTTGGCTGATTTCAATAGTTCATTATTATATATAATATAAAATCTGACAATTACAGAAATAGTAAGTAATATATTAAAATTCACTATAGATCTTAGATCTTAATGTAAATTTAAACTACAGATTATCCTCACACAAGATTGAAGCGACAAGAAACTGCTCGAAGATACATACTACAACATTTGCTAGACTAAAGTTCAAAACTTTCAGTATATTAAAAAAGACTCATTTAGATCACTATCATCTGACAGACATATGGAATCTACCTTTTAGGGTCAACTAAACCACCAAATTCCTCTTGAAGTCAATTCCTAAAATCCTTCACAAAATCTGAATGCCCCTTATTTGTTACAGATCAACACCTCCATAATGACCTAAATATCCCATTTGTTAAAGATATAGCCCCTGATGGATACACCTCATTTCATTTAAAACTCCCAACCGAAACTAATCCACTTGTCCGTAATTTATCTTCCTCAGATATCCCTGATAACCCTCCGAGGCAATTAAAAAGAAGATGGCCTCGGGACCTACTTCCTTAAAATGGTTATTGAAGAGGTACCAATGGCTAGTTCTTTCTCAAGAAATTTTCAATATTTTTCTTCACTCAGCATATTTGCTCATTGTGTTGTGTAACACAGTTGTAAATTACAATAAATAAATTAAAAAAAAAAATCTAAAGATAATTATACTAATATTTCATCAATGAGTAAACGACTATCCTAACAGAATGTTAAAAGAAATATTCTACATCTTTGATGGTAAGGAATATCAGGAGAACACTGAAAAGGTCCTGGATGAGAGATCTATTTATGCGAACACAGCCTTTACTATGCCTACTTCTTAGCTTAGCATCTATTTTATGATTGTTAATATTTGATTAACAGGTGCGGATTAGAATTTTAAAGTAAAACAAATTTCTATTTTACATCAGGTACTACTAAGCAGTGAATCTTTTCAATATTATAAAGCATCTGGTTCACCTTCGATATAAGTGATAATATTCAGAATTCAATACATGGAAACAGTAAAAGATTTAATTATAATTAAAACAAGACTTGTGATATAGGCACTGAAGAAAAAAGTGTTATAACTTTATATTGAGTTAATGTTAACAAACCATGATTTATTATAGATAGGGTGAGCTATTCGTTATTTATATTCAGCATCGATAATGAGCGCAACAGATGCATTATCTTGACCATCATAACCGCTCTTTCCTGCCTGTGGTTCATTCTCTTTTTTGGTATTTTATGAGGTCTTACTCCATAGAGCCTTCTGTGAGATAGTTTCCTTGCTTTTTATAGCTACGGTGCTCCTACCTCATAATTTTTTTGGATGCTTAAGGATTAAGAAACGCTAGGAAGAAATTAAATGGTGTACAACTCCAGGCTTGCAACAAGTGCATCAGGTAATTCACGCTGCGCCCAGCATTCTTAGACTATACCTCAAAGCTATAAAGGAGGCGTGCGAAGTAATTAATGAAGTCAATTAAAAAAATATGGTTCTAACAAAGAAAAACTGTCTAAAACTGTTTAAGCATTTTGTATATTCATTTGAGTCGTGCCCAGTCATGTGAAGAGATTTAAAACCGGATAATAGTAGCCAACAAAGCATATTTGTTTGGGTTGTTTCCTTCGAAGCAAATAGGTAAGTCGTAGAAAGATAATCACCCTCTATAAAATAATTATCAGACAACTACTGACATTTGCGTGCGCATCTTGGACCTTAAGCAGAGACTCATAGGTTTGAGAATTAAGTGTTACGATACACCATGAAGCCTGTTAGAGAACATGGTATGTAACTAGTAAGAAGAAATCAAATGATCCACGACTTATTCAACGATCTCATTTTGTGAGAATTAACCGCCTCATATTGCTGGATTAACGAAGAAAAGCCGGAAATTATCATTTGGAAACCCAATAGAATCATACAACGTGTAAGATATAAAGAAAGTGAAAAGACTCAATGGCTGAACACTTGAGGAGAGTCGGAGCGTCCAGGATGCTCGCAGCTGATCGTAGTTACTGGGTATAAGCAGTTAATATGGCCAATATTTGTTTTCACTAACCATAAAATGCTTTTTTTTTCTAAATTAAATAGATTTCGTAAGTAGAATCTAAAAACTAGATTTTATGAAACCACATCAGTATTCTTCTGTTGAGCTTTTGCCAACCCATTAATACTTTGTCTTGTATGTTCCATCTTATAAGAGCTACGCCGGGACATCCTTCGAAGACGAGGCTATTAAGAGATGTGATACATTACAGGAGGTGTCCGATATTGATGCTCCTGAGTCTATATTGGTCCTCTGTGAAGCACTAATACTACCCCGCCCACATCTAACATCTACCGTGGGCGGTCCCAGTCAAGGGTCTTGATCATTCGATAAAGGGGAGTTAAGGGAAGTAAGTATCTGACGCTGAATCCATTATGTATTTTCTACATTATATCTCCCCTACTGAAAAACGAATTAATTAGGGCTAGTTTTTAAAAATTAGATGATGGTTTGATTAAGATTCATAACACGTATAGTAAGACATGCATTGGTGCAGTTTGCAACTTCTATGGATTTAGACAGAGTTTGAAGATCTGCACCACGATTGCACAAATACCTCAGTAGGACGAAAACAGCACCGCGGTACTTTTAAAGTACTTGAAAAACTGTTATTATGATAAGCGAGTCTGAAAGATGTTTTAGAATGCATAAGGTTAGGGACGACAAAAATAAATAAATAATATAATAGCAATTTAAAGCATTCTTGATTTAAGATCATAGAATTTATCTATTGTTCTAGAACCTGGAATTTAATTTAGTTTATCATTTTGACTATTAAAACTTTGTAATCAACCAAAAACATAATTTAATGTTTTAACTTTCAAGAACCCGATTAACGAATAATAAAAAAATACGTCTACCGTTCTCTGTTTTCGGCTTTTCTCTGAAACCCTCAACCGATTTTTTCGAATTTTTCTACAAAAATATTAGGGCGACCAACGATCAGCCAATTAAATATGTCTTAATTCCATAACTCAGTTATTTTTGAAAATACAGACAAATCTTTTTTAGTTTTCTTATCCTGACACTGAAAAAAAAAAGAAGGTATTTCACCAGGTATAACTCAGTTATTTAGGTAGAGAGATAAAAAATATTTTTTAGGATCAGGACACCGCGGCGAATAAAAAAAAAAATATATATTATATAAAAATAAAAACAAAACGCCATGAAGTGGGCTTAGGAAATTAGTTGAGTAAAGAGGCGTGGGATTGTAAAGTTTACCTACCCTACGAGCCACATGCCATATTTCTCAATTCATCCGATGGTCCCTCGGAAATAGGCTAAACTGAAATAAATATCTTTCTCAATGCCCTGCATAAATCTCCCTTCTTTTCCTTACTCGACGTTTATAGGGATTAGGGAGGAAGAGGAGATATCCATTTTGAAGTATGAAAATATATGAAATATTTTGTCTTCGTTTCAGACAGTTTATAATTACTTTATTTACTGAGTTTATAAAAACTTTTTACTGAGCCTCATCAAACCTATCTGCCAAGACTTGTTAAAACTCGTGACAAAGTAAATTCGAACTTACTCAAGTACTAAATCAGTGATACAATATTTCTTGAAATTTCTTAATTTCAGAAAATGTCTCTATATTTTCTTTTTTAATATTATTTTTTTAGTTTGTGTAAGACTGTTTTAATTACATGAGAAAATTTCCCATTTTTGAGAGTCAGAATTCCACAGACAATTTACAACTCTTCTCAATAATAAAAATAAAACAAATAAAAAAACCCTCTAAAACGAGAATGAGATCAGTTTGTTTGGTCATTCATTTAAAGTCAGTTTTATGCTATCAGGCTAATCTTACAATGTTACTATGGGAGTCATAAATGTTTCCTATCCAGGTTTTATTTATTTTATATATTACGGATCTTTACCTGACAGTAGGGAGTACCTGACATCGCACAGGCTCCGGGCCACCATTTTGTCCTCATTGAAGGATGGCGTGATCAAGTATTTTGCTCTCATTAAAAAATCCTACAGGCACCAGACTTGGCCCAGGGTTAGGCTTAGATCAGATTTAATCCAGCGACCTTGGGCATAGTAGGCTGTTAGGCTAGCCGCAACACCACAGGTGACCCTCAGAAAGAGAACAGTTATGTATCCACTGCAGGAGCTGAACTTATGATTAAAAATGATCAGTTCTAAAATGCCGACTTTAATAATAAAATTACATTAGGGAAAGTGGAATGAATTCCATTCGAAATACAATTTGACCTTCTGACTCCGATTAGAAATATTTAGTTCAAGGCAATCGGATTTAAAGGGAAGTAAAAATCGATCGTGAAAATATTCGAATACCAGTTTTCAACGGAAATCACGTTTTAAGATCCCCAAAGTCCAAATGACCAAGACCCGAAAAAAGGTCTGTGTGTGTGTTTGTGTGTGTGTGTGTGTGTGTGTGTATGTGTGGTAAGTCCAGCGCAAAAACGAAAAGTCCTATGAAAGTGAAATTATATATTTAAGAAAACTATATATCCGAGTTGTTATAGCAACATTTACATCCAAATCCAAGAAGAGCTACTTTATACCATGCATTTTGCACCTTTTTACGATTTTATCTAAAGCGGCACTGACTATTTTGATTTAACTCACTCTATTGATGTAAAATTTAATTGGCTTTAATGTCAAGTAGGTTTCATTTTGATTTAAATAGTCTGACAGGGATTAAATGCCGATATTTTAAATTTTCTTATGCTAAAGTACCTTTAATTTTGTTGATTCTATAAAAATAACCATATCATCTTGTTACCGCTGATGAAAAACAAGTAAATATATAAGTTGAACGAATTCGATATTCAACTGACGGAGAAAAGTGCAAAAAATATTTTTTTATTCATTTTTTTTAACATAACAACAGTAATATATTGTACCGTTGGAATGCTGAAGATTTTAGGAAAAAATATTATCCAATACATAATATTGTAATAGTTAACAGAGGGTGATGAAAAGCCAATAAAACAAACTGATTATCGTAGATAAATAATCTAATAGATTATTTAAAAAACACATGATTCTATTAAAATCTAACGTAAATAATTTATTGACAATTTATTTTCGTTTTTAAATTTGTTCAAAATATTTAAATTGATATAAATAACTGTGGCAAGTGAAAGTCGTGTGTTGTGCGCACCATTTTTTTTTTTTTTTTTGCGTTCAGGTAAAAGCAAAGTATTACCTTGTAAAAAAAGTAATTAGACATTAAATGAAGTACCTAGTAACAAGACCTAACAAGATACAGAAGATCTTGTAAAGAGACTTCAATAAAGTGCATTTCAAGAAGAGCTTATGCATGAGGTTTATTCCAGGAGCTACTTTTTCCTTATGCTTTATTATGATCTCAACATTTATATTAACGTTTTAAATAAAATTTATTTAAATATCTCTGGTATAATATGGAAACAAAAAGTTTTACAAAATGCGAAAATTCCAGAATATTATGTTTTCTGTTTTGGAAATTTCTGCAAAGGTGAGGAATGATTTTACGCTATTAGATTCGGTTTTGGTTACAATTTATTGGATCGAATATCTAATCGAAGGACTCTAAAAAAAATAAAAAATAAGCAAGGTATTAAAATGATTGAAGTCCAAAATATGCTTCCATGTATCCAATTTCATTATTTAATGAAATTTAATACAGGCAGTTTCTTTTTTATTTATTTAATGTGCTCACTTATCAAGGAATATGCACGAGGAGGAGAGACACTAAGCGACAACCAAAGGAAAAAGAGATAAAATGTTAACCTTTTTTTTTTCTCAATAATTTATGTTTCCATATTTTCAAATATATATCTAAATGAACGAAACATTTTTAGTAGAAGAATGACTAATAAATAAATTACTGCTCCATGTTTTCCTCAATTAAAAGTATTACAGAAAAAAACCTTCTTGATAATCTCTTCTTTCTACATTTCTCAAAGCTCTGAGACGTCTTTTAAATACTTATTTGTTTAGAGAACTTCAGAGATGTAACTTTTTTAAGATTTTGAATATTATAATGATTGGAACAAGTCCTTAAAATAATAAGAAAGAGACGTTTTATAACAATGACTTTTAAATTAAATTGAAAAATAAGAAAGACCATTTTTTACGGTTTGATAAGGAAGCATGAACAAAATTCGAGTTGAACAAGACTGTTCCTTTTTGGAATAAGGCCAATATGTTAGACTCACAAAAATTTTCTGGCTATCCTTTTTTTATTGATCACTATGATTTGTTATTAAAATTAACTAACGACCATTAGAGTGAAAAGGAAGAATGTGGTTCGAAAACTATCTACTCACTAATAGTTAAAATAACCAAGAAATTAGTTAAAATGAAATCCAGGAGAAAAAAAGTCCCGGCTAAAGGTGGGAAAAGCGTGTTATTATTCAGTTGCTAAATTACTTAGCTCGCGGCTTCTGTCTAAAAACATAAAGGTTAGAATGTTTAAAACTATGATTTTTCCCACGGTTCTTAACGGATGTGAATCGTGGCCGCTTACTTTGAAGGATGAACAAGGGCTTAAGTTTTCGAAAATAAGGTACTGCGTAAAATATTTGGTCTGAAGAGATATGAGGCCACTGAGAAGCTTAGCTTGGGCTTGAAGGGTGAACATTGAACAAACCTGTGTAGACGGAATTTGGTGGTATCTGCATCGAACTTTCGAGTTCGGTAAGCCTATTATTATTATTACTATTACCTATATATTTAATTATATATATATATATATATATATATATATATATATATAAAACATTCAATTTTTCGAAATTTAATAACATGGGTTTATCTTATATTCATATTACTGTATAGCTATGTATACATAATAGTGACTCATGAATATAACAATTTACTTTCAAATGCCCTAACATTCATAAATTAAGTTTCATCGAGCTGGCTATAATTATTGTTCGGCAACTAATGGCTTAACTCTTTCTTTTAAGATTCAATTTCGTCAGTTTATTCGTTGCCTGTAAAATATAGCTTGCCTAAAATATTTTTTTATTGTTTAATTGATATTAAAATATTCCATTGATAAACAGTTTATTTTTCAATGATTCAGTAATTCGCCATTTGTTTCTTTATTCAAGTTTTTGGTTTCAGAAGTAAATGTAAAAGTTTCCATAGTCTGTTAAGTAAGTCCCTGAAATCGAGTTTGTTCGTCTTCCAGAGCAGTTCCTAAGAAAATTACATCATGAGCGGAAAATCAATTATATATCATTTAACGGAATTATTTCTTTTCAATAACTAAGTTTGAAAATTTTGAAACGTCATTATAAAGTAAGAGAATCTGCGGTATACGAAATGGCTTTTTAAAATGTATATATCGGCAGGTTTAAATATTTATCTGTACAATGTAAAAACGAAAGGTATTTAGTCTGAAGGATTTATAATTTTTATTTATTCGGTAGTTGAAATATGTTTACATACATATCTTATAAAATTTTTTTCATCAATATAAAAAATATAAAATTTAAAAGTTGAAAAGATTATTTTAAAAAATCAATTCTAATATAAGTTGGAATGTCTTAAACTTTACTATTATATATTGTAACGTAGACTCGATCCCATATCGAAAAGAGCTGGTCTTGAGTACTTAATCATTAAAAAAATAAATAAAAAGATTTTAAATAAAAAGATAAAATTGAAAGTAAACAAAATAAATACAAGTTTAATAAAAAAAATATGAGGAAAATTTACAAAAAAATATAAAAACCATTTGATTTATAAAAAACAAAAATAAAAAAATCTTCTATTAACCTAACTGTAAAAATATAAGTTCTAAGATTGGGTTAGTAGGTTAGTCTTACTACTAATGGTACAAAAAATGAATAAATAATGAGAAAAAAAATATATAGGATAGTTATCTGTCCATATTTTCTTTGGTTCCGCAGACGGGTAGGCGATTGTGATCCACTGGAAGGACGTTTAGTTATGTTCCGCACGACGGGTAGGTGATTCCGGAAGGACGGTTGGTTATCTTCAAAAAGATGAGACGAAGTCCTGATCGAAGATGGTTTGAAGGCCTAACGAAAGAAGCGTGCTCTCCACTTACTGGTGCGATTGGTACTGTCTTGAGGGCAAGGGGGACACTGTTATCTGTCTAATCCCTAACTACACTTGAATATAAACACTACAAGACGTAAATATAACATGCAAACCAACAAAAGAAATATTTTCCTAAAAAAAAAAACTATTTTTAATTCAATTTGATTTTTAAATAATAAACAAAATATACAGCAAAAAAATATAATGTTCAGGCTCAAACAGTAAGCACATTTGGTAAATACATTGTTTTACTTAGAACTAACATATCCTGTATTTTATTATTATAATATTATTTTTTAATGTATTTAATAACAATAATTATATATAATACTATAGTACGGTCGAAAGTTAGGGATTAGTTATTAATAAAAAACAAACCTGTACCTCTACAATCTATGAAGTGTCTTTGGCACAGTACACGAACACACGCGCGCACATACACACACACACACACACACACACACACACACACACACACACACACACACACACACACACACACACACATACATAGTACATAAAATATACATATATATTTGGCTCAATATATAAAAGATTTTTTTTATTGGCCAACGGTCGTACAATAATGTGATAAGCGCAGTGTCCCGCTCGACCGCCATAGTTTGCCCCCACTTTTGGGTACTTACTTAATAGAAGCCAGCAACGATGCCAAAGCGTCGCCTTACTTTATTATATTTTACCACAGTCAGGGTTCAAACCCGTAGGCTAGTGCTTTATGTATTAGACCAAGCCGCTCCCTTGTTGAAAGTTCAATTGTAATGAATGTATATGGTGTTATGTGATATAGCTTTCTTTATATTGACAATAAGGGTAAATCTATTATGATACCAACCAGAAAACCAATCTATCAATAAAATATCAGATCGGAAGACGGCTGTCAAAACTTTATTGCGTATGATCTGCCTGGTCTCTGAAAAAAAAATTGAGCTACACTAACTCAGCTTATTTGACACAGAGCGTGTTCATAAATCTCCAACACTTAATAAAGTTAGAAAAATTGTAACTTTTTTTATTCGAACTGAAATACGTTCTAAACGGCAGGTCTAAGCGAAAAATGTTCTAAATCTAAATGTTGCCTCAAGAAATGGGAAAAACTAGCGGATGATTTAGACCGTTCATTTGATTGGGATTTTGTTTCGGTGGTGAGGTGGAAGAGTGATTTAGTAGCTGTAGCCAGATAAAATATTAAAAACGTATTAATGATCATCGTTGTGGTGATGGCCAAACATCATTTAGACTATCAAACCATAAAAAGTTGAAATGAATAGTTTTTAAAACAAGAGGTGAACTGATATATTTGAATTGTGAACTACGGATGCGGGGTATAGTTTATAAATGTTCAATTCGTAAGGAGGATGAAAATATTATTCGTCTATTAGGTATATGTGTTTTAGATAATTATTATAGGAAAATGTATTTCGGGGAGATTATATTGACTAACAAAGAAATAATTGAAATTTTAAATGGAAAGAGTTAGAGCACATTATTTATATTTATGAAATGTGTTTCAAACTACAAAGAATTTTTCATAAAATATTTTTGAATGAATGAATGAAAAAAACTATATTCTGGGACTATGTTCCATGAGAATAATACACATGTAAAAAAAAAAAAAAAAAAGAATGACTACAACTGGCCAAAAAATACATAGAAAAAAACTAATAATATTAATGATTGCAATAATTATTTACAATTATTTTAATTGATGAAAAGAGAAAAAAATAATAATTAAAAAAATACAGTAATATATAAATGTAATATAGAACTAATAAACCAAAAAAACATTAGAATAATTAAAGATAGAAATGAAAATAAACTTAACTATCATTTATTTTATGAAGTGTAGCCATTTTCCACATCACTTTAATCGCTGTACTGAAATTATTTGGCATCTGATTGGGAAGAAAGAAGGTGTTCAAAAAGGAGAGATTTGAAAGAAGATCGGGAAGGAGCATGACGGACGTGTGATGGGAGAGTATTCCAGAAGAAAGTGGACCGGGCTAAGAAGGAAAATTCATATTTTTTGATTCTATGGGAAGGCGTATAGAGGTCGGAAAGACGGGATCTGGTTTTCTTACGTATGGATTGTAGATTTAAATTAGTTTAACTATAATAAATAAATAAACATAGTATAAGGTGTAAAAAATAATCTATTCTTTTCTATATAGGAAACAAAGCTCAAGTTGATTATTCCATTCTCTTTTGTTAATAATACTTATATATTCATTATCTATTTAGATATATTACTTATAAGTTTGGCTCAGGCCTAGATAGGTGCTACATCGTGTCTGTGTTCACTACGTGCCAGTGTGTGCATACTTCTCTCTAGAAGCCTGATTTTTTGAACAATGCTGTAACTTCTATTAATCTGTATTGTAATAAATTTTCATCGAACTGTGAGTAGTATAAAAAGTGCAAGGAGTTGTATAAGGAATATAATTTCACGAAGAGTTTGCAGTCCTTATCAAATTTGCAAGCGATATCATGTCTACCCCCACCACCGCAGTGAGTTGTCAATGACTGAGAGTTAAACTTAATTCCAGCAGCTGTTTATTTATTTATTCAACCAGCTGTATATAACGTATTTATTTATATTAACCTGTTGCATATATAGGTATATAAATATATTTTTTTTATTTTTCTTGTTTACTTAATTACATAGATTTTCTATAAATAATGGCGGAAAGCTCTCTGAAAAGGCTGAGTCTAGAAGAAAAAATAGACCTATTAATAAGTTCTACAACAACCACAAATGCAGAAATTTCAACAATTAAAAATTCTATGGAACAATTCACAAAAATCATATCAGGATTTCAAGAAACCCAGAATTACATTGTCTCTCAGTTTAAAACCTTTAACGAACAGGTATCAAGCCTAAAAACAGAACTTCAGAGCTTAAAAAACGCTTCGGCTGAAATGATGTCAAGTAAAAAAATAGAAGTAAAGGGGATTCCTTATAAAGAAGGGGAAAACGTAAAGAAAATATGCTCCGATTTATTCAGTCTCCTAAATACTGACTTTAATATCAGAGATCTTGATAATTATTACAGAATCCGAAGAAAAAACGGGTCTTTCACTGATATTATCATACTGTTTTTTCTGAGGAAAGTCGATCGAGACGCATTTTTGGAACGAGCTCGAGAATACAGAGGAAAAGTTTTTGTTAAGAGTATCAGTGGCTTCGAATCTGACCAGGAAAAAAACAAAAACGTATACATCAACGAAGTACTAATCCCTGAAAATAGAATAATATTCACTAAAGCTAGAGCCTTACAAAAAGAGGGACATTTCAAGTATGCTTGGCATAGAAACGGAAAAATATATATACGGCATATTGATGGCTCTGCGAAAATACCAATTAAAAGCGAATCTGATCTGTCTCTATTTAAAAATATACATGAACAGTATTACGACACCGACTCCGATGAATTTAATAGAAATAAAGATATCAATGAGAAAAAGCGTTCACTCCCGGCATCACTCGAAACTTCTCCGTGTACTTCAATCCAAAATAAGAAGACTAAAAGTAAAGATATTACATCTTGACCACTGTCAAAAATACCGAATTGTTTATCTGGAATCTTAAATCACAAAAGGAATACCTGTAAAATCAAAAATTTAAATTACTCAGAGCCTTGCACAATATTTTCCTGGAATGTTGATGGATATAAAAATTTCGTGGAAGAAGGTAAAAAATTCAAAGACACCTCTATAATCTGCCTCTGTGAAACGCACTTATTAGAAAAACCGCCAGCGGCCCCGCCAGCGCTCTCACAATTCAGTTACGTTTCGTCCAACGCCATCAGAGAGAAGAGCCGAGGTAGAGGCAGTGGTGGTCTAATGATATTCTATAATTCTAGTGTCTTTGAGGTAAATGTGTTAGATATAAGTGAGTATTGGATTTGTGCCTATTTTAAAGAAAATCAGGGATTTAGTGCATTTATTATAATTTTAGTTTATTTTAAGCCTTCTTTGAACTTAAACTATGTTTTAGAATTATTTGAACCAACTATATTAAGTATAAAAAGTAGATATGCTCACAACTTAGTTCTCTGTCTAGGGGATTTTAATGCTAGGGTTGCGAATTTGAATCAGGGAGATATTGAGGCCTTTTATGGCTCTAATTTAACACATCGTAGAACTAGCTTGGACCTTGTAGAAAATAGGAGGGGTCAAATACTGGTAGAATTTATGGAAAATAATTCTTTTGTTCTTCTAAATGGCCGAACTGCTAGCGATAATCCCGGTCAGTATACTAATGTCACTCCAAAAGGGAAAAGTGTAGTTGATATGGTCTGGTGCAGCTATCAACATATAAATTCGATTGCCGATTTAAAAATAATACATAATATTTCAGTCTCACAACACTTTCCTATAGAGACCAAGCTCAATATTTGGGTAAATACTACGTGTACTATTCCGTTAAAAAAATCTAACCTCTCTTTTACTTTCGCGAAATGGGATGATTCAAAAACTTTAACATATTATGAACTAATTATGAATTCCCCTAGGGTAGGATATAACATAAACTCGCAATCCGTCGAAATACTTCAAAATAATCTTATAACTGCTATCCAAGAAACGTCACAAACACTTGGTTTATTAAAGAAAAAAAATGTTAATAGTAATAATTGCCATAGAATAAATAAACCCTGGTTTGATTATGAATGTGCATTGGCGAAAAGGTATGTTAGATTTAGGCTAAAATCAATGGTTAAAAATCGTTTTCTTGAGAATGAAGTTGCTGATTACATTACCTCAAAGAAAAAATTCAAAAATTTAATAAAATTGAAGCGGCTTGAATTCGAGCGCACCATCATGGATGATCTAGCTAATGTTCGTGATTCGAAAACATTCTGGGGTGCAATAAACAGATACAAAAATAGGCAAACACAATCTTCACCGATAAACTGTGAACAATGGCTTAATTATTTACAAAGCATATATCCCCCGCGGGTCGACCAAAACGTATCGTACTTCGGAGTACTTCATCCCCTCCTCGACTCGGTCATTAGCCTCGAAGAACTTCAGATTTCCTTAAGAAAATGTAAAACTGGCAAGAGTCCTGGTAGAGATGGCTTCAATTACGAATTTTACAAAAATTTACCCACTAACTGGCAATTATACTTACTACATTTATATAATAAAATATTTGAAACGGAAAATATACCAACATCCTGGGTAAAAACGGTGTATATTATGATATTTAAAAAGGGTGACAGAAACCTACCAGAAAATTACCGTCCGATTGCTTTGTTGAATTGTATTATGAAAATATTCACACAAATAATTTTAAATAGGCTCACTCTATGGTGCGATGAGACGAATGCTCTTCCCGAAGCACAATCCGGGTTTCGTAAAGATAGAAGCTGTTTGGATAATTTGTTTATATTGACAGCTCTTATTCAGATGCAGCTGGGATCTCGGGGAAAAAAGTTTTTTGCCATCTTTGTCGATTTTAAGCGAGCCTTTGATTCGATTAATTACAATCTCCTATGGCAATCTCTTCACAATCAAGGCATTAGTGGAAAAATTATTAGAATTTTAAAAAATATATACCAGAACGCCTCGGCTGTCGTTAAAAGTGACGGTATGATATCAGAAGAGATCGATGTCACATTGGGTCTACTGCAAGGGGAAATATTGTCCCCTTATTTATTTAGCCTTTATCTAAATGATATAGATGTGTTTTTCCGAAGCAAAAATGTTGGAGGCATAAAAGTAAATAACTCGTGCGACATACTGCTACTCCTTTACGCGGACGACCTCATTATCCTAGCAGATAGCTATACCGACGCCAAAAACAAAATAAATATTTTGAATCAATACTGCTTGATGAAAAGGCTAGAAGTTAATACTCGGAAAACAAAAATAATATGCTTCCACAAAGGAAAATGTAAACGGGTTGGCAAGATATACTATGAAAATAGTGAAATAGAAAGAGTACCGGAGTACACGTATCTAGGAGTACCATTTTCCGAAACGGGAATATTTTACAAAGCCACTAACTACTTCATATCCAAAACGAAAACTGCAATAGGTTCTGTTATCGCACTTTGCGCAAAAACAAAACTAAGATCGTGGGAAAACAAAATTAAAATAAATAATGCAATAGCAATGAGTATCCTCTTTAATAATGTGCAAATATGGGGACTAAGATATGTAGACAGGATAGAGAGCGTAAACATCAACTTTTATAAACGTTTATTCGCATTAAACAAAAATATACCTTTTTTATTAATACGGTCGGAATTTAATGTTCCCCATTGCCTAATCTCAATATTAAAGTTTTCTCTCTCTTGGGTGCTTAAAATTTTAAAACTCAGTGATAACCGACTCCCTAAAATATGCTTTGATACATTAAAGAAAACTTATAAACCAACAAATAAAGAACAAAAATACAACTGGTTTCACCAATTATACTGTATATTAAATCGAATAAACAAACAGTCTATATTAGAAATAGAAAACCCGGCTATTTTTCAGTTAGAGATGCACAAAACATTGATACTGTTTACAAATCATATGGAGACAATAGATAAACAAAAGTTAATCACCCCCGGTAAATACAACCCACTCTATCCGTCCATTCATAACAATAGACATAAACCTCAAGCTTACTTATTATCAAACGCACCGTTCCGTGTCATAAAAATATTTGCACAATTAAGACTCTCTGGAAATTACAATATTAAATTAACATTTAACAATATATACTACCAATTTAAACCCAACGAAAACTGCACGCTATGTAACCTCAACGAAAGAGAGGACTTATTTCATATTTTCATTCGATGTCCCATATACGCACCGTACCGAACCCATTATATCCCTAGGGCCTTAAATATGAACATTACAAATTTTATCGCCCTATTTACCACCGATGATATTGATGAATTGAAAAATATTTATTATTATGCCAGGCAATGTTGCCAAATCAGATCATTTATAATAAATGAATAAACATGTTTGTTAACTGTATCATATTATTTATCGTGTTTCGCCATATTATGTAAAACATATATTTATATATTTATTATATTGTAAACTATTATATTATTCATATATTGTATTTGAGTTATTTTGTTATAAGTTTTATTGTAATACAATGTACCTAGAGCTGATAACGTAGTGAATTGGTGTCTTGCTAACTTTTTTATTGAAGTATGTTTTTTATTCTATATTTGTTATGTAGCCAGCTCTATTTGTATGGGGGTTACCCCGAAAGCAAATAAAAATTATTCATTCATTCATTCATTCATTCATTCATTCATAATTTTTGCTTTGTTTTTAGAGTATATAAGAAGACCAAGTTCCTGGCAGACGGTATATAAATGCCAGTATTGACCACAAAAACCAATAAAATTTGTCTATAATTTTATCTATAATAGTATCAGAAAAAAAAATTTCAATGACACATTTTCGTACATGACACCTAAAACTTTAATCAAATAAATAAATTGTTCTCTGTTCGAGCTTTGTAAGAATTCCTTTTCAAAATAAATTATTTCAGAATTATAAATTTTTTATAGAATTAATTTTAGATTGAATGCACCAAGTTCCAAGCAGACGATATATCCATGCAGGCGGTATGTTCAATGGTATATCTATTGTACGACCAAGTTCCAAGCAGACGGTATATCCTTGTAGACGGTATATATGTATGAGTATTCTGTGTTTTATAAACATTGTATAGAAAGAAGAAAATTTGTAAATAAATCACCATATCTATCCATATATTTTTCTGTGCTAGTTTTGTGAGTATTTCCTATTAAAGTAAATCAGTTTATAATCATAAATTTTATATACATTTAAGATTCGATTGTATGAATATGAAACGGCATTTACGTTATTAACACAAAAGAACCCCTTCCTTACAACATTTAAGCTCCTAATATTTATTCGAATGCTTTTAAAAATGAATCGAGTATAAACCAATAAATTACGGAATAATTGGAAACCTTTCTTTTATGGAGTACAAGATCCTGAATAGATTTCAGGAACCCAATCCCTTTTTTTCCCATTAGCGCTCTGCTTTTTCTTTCGGCGTTTCCAATTGTCCCCAGAACCGATAGACAATTAATCTTTTTGAATGATTTACCCTTCCTTTCTTCTTGCCAAGGCATTAATGCCTCTTGCTATGATAAAAGAGGGGAACACTTTTATGGATTCAGCTCACCGATTATTCAATTCGATGACATTTCAAACGGAACCCGATGAGGAAGATTTTAAAAAAAGTATTAAAACGATCTTATGATTCTCGGGTACTTTTAGGTTTTGTATTGTAAGTTAAAATTGTATTAAATTATATCAATGTAGCTTATAAGTTATGCATTATTCAATGTCTATTTTTTATTATATTTAAATAGTTAAATTATTTTATTAATTTTTTTTAAAGTTTAAAACACACTACATGCCGGAATAATTGTTTTGTCCTATTTGCTAGTTGTCGTGATACTGCTGATAGACACGAATCAATAAATGAAGAGAAAAAAAATAAACATTCCAAGTAAGAAGAATATATAAATGTACATGAATGGTAGTTTTTTATTCCCTATAGTATCCCATTAAGAGGAAGCAGAAAGAACCAGATATTTTAAGTTTTTCTTTAATCGAACAACATTTTACATTCACTTGTATTTTAATCAATCCCTAATAGAAAGCAAAAAGCTTACTGTTCACGCCATATGTTATGGCCTGATAAGGTTTTTATAGCTGTTTAATCTAAAACAGAAAACTCCACCAGTTTTATTATATTGATCATAAGATCATTTTTTTGTATTTATTTTTATGTTATATTCGTTTCTAAAAATAGTTATTTTAAATATAATTAAAATTTTTTGAAACGAAAGTGAGAATATTAGAACAGAAAGACAGAAGAAGACGATTGGACAATTGTTTGACAATCGTGACGAGTCGAGTACTAAGGTTGCGTCTGAACGGTGAAGCTGTGCCGTATGTAGACCCCAGTCTCCTCTCATTAAGTTTTAAACGTTTGTAAACGTTTTTCTTCTTCTTATCGTCGTTCCCCTTGGAACTTGGAAGATCCGCCCTGCGGTCATTTTCTTCAACACTCAAGAAGACATCGTTCAAGCCGTCCTGCGGTCGTTTTCTTCAACACTCAACTGGAACTCCTTACGTGAATATAGCCTATCTATATCCATTATTGGAACGTTTAATGTCTTATTTATCATTCTTAAAACTGTTTAATTTTGATTCCTATATTTTTTACATCTTTGAGTATTTAATTAAGTTAAGTTTGTTTCTCATATTTTCTTCAATATTTAAATAAACTAAAAACAAAAGGTTTATTTTGTTTCCTCTGTTTTCTTACAGCTGTTTGTTTATTTTAACGTCACTTTATGCTACTATGGCTAATCGGACGATGCTACAGTGGGAGTCCTAAATTTTGCCTATCCAGGTTTTATTAGGATAGGGATCTTTAACGAGTACCTGACATCGCACAGGCTCGGGACCACCTTTTAACGTCCCCTCCGAAGGACGGCGTAACTAAGGATTTTTTACTCCCATTAAAAAATCCTAGGACCACCTGCGGGTTTGAACCCGTGACCTTTAGCATGGGAGGCTGTTACGCTAGCCACCCAGCTACAAGTGACCCCTCTTACAGCTGTTTAAATATATAATTAGGTTAATTTTGTTTTATATCTTTCTCATATCAATTTCATTGGGTTAATTTTGTTTCTTATCTTGTTTATATGTATTTTAGTATAATAAATGTATTGTGATTCGTCGTTTGCTTCCATTATTTTTATTTTTTAATCTATACAGTCCACTAATTTTTTTAATCGAACCACCCTCAAAATTTGAGTTATCACTTGAAAGTACTGTTCTTTCACTGATTGCTCAGCGTACACACTTACCTTGTTCTTTTCTCTTATTCTTTGTAGAATACCAGGATTGTTTATGATTAAATTTTAATTAATAATAAGTAAGTGTAGAGAGGCACAGAAACATTCCGGAAAAACCAGTTTTGGTTCCAGTCCACAAATATAGTTGAAGCCTTGAACTACAACAACACTTACTCGACAAACATTTTTAATTTCGAGTCTATTAGCTCATTTATGTAAACATTATAGGACCCATCTGGACTTACGGAATACAGATTTGGTGCTTTAATAAACATAAACATCTAGTCCTTACAATCCAAAATCCTACAAGCCCCTATTGTTGTCACAAATAAAATCATTCTTAATGACATTGATATCCCATTAAACCCGAATAGATATAAGTATTTTTATTCTAAACACTCTAGCTACCAAAATCTGCTTATCCGTAATCAATCATCCTCACACATTCCTCCTAACCCTCAGTGGGGATTATAAAAGAAATGGGATTGGTAACTACTAACTTAGAAAACCATTTAAGTGTTACTGTTACGTAGTTTTTTGAGTCTCATAATTATGATTTAGCACTTTTACTAGTTTAATTTATTGTATATAAAGTTGTAAATAATATATATATGAAGATCGAGTCACCGAAGGCCTCAGAAGACAAATGCGTGTTCATGCAAGGATGAGATTAAGATGAAGTTTGGTGCCCGTCGGGGTAAAACCACGCAGCCCACTGCACCAGGTAAGAGATTACCCCTTCAGGTAGAGTAAGGAATTACCCATTAGCAGAGGGGAAGGGTAAGGAAAGAATGACCCCGTGAGGTAGAAGCTCAACTGCAGCGGATAGGACCTCATAGGAGCACAAGAGCAGAACTCCATCCTATGAGAGGGATAGTAAGGAAGAAGAAGAGATGGTTGACAAAGGATGTGAAGTAAAAGTTAGGATACAAAAAAAGAGATACTCTGACCTAGGGAGATACCACCTGGTAGAAGCATCTTGGTGATCTGAAGGGCTGAGCCATTTCTTGCTTCTTATTCCTACCAGACTAGTTTCTTGGCCCTAAGTCAATTTGGCTTGAATTGGTTATTTACTACCTTGAAACAGCTTCATGAACAAAGATATTTATAATTTTATTACCAAGTTAAAATATGAAGTATTAAATAAAACGTCTTCTGTTGTCTGGCCGTGGCTTAGTGTAGGCTCCGCTAGCGTCCCCTGTGAGAGAGCGCGTAAAGTTCCCACTATGATAGTAGATTCCTAGGTACAGTAGGGTCAGGAGATTCCTCATCTAGTTTTTTTTTAGTGTTTTATTGATGTTGTTAGGCATGTTCCATGAGCTCACGTGAGTTAGAATGCTTTAATATGACATCGTGAAATTGTTCGTACTGAAAGTGTTTCTTAGCTGTTGACATTAAAAGGTTTAGTTATAGGTGCATAAGTCATAGTCCTAATAAAATATATACATTTTTTGTCACAATTATAAATCTATTTGGAGACAATAATATAGTAAACACTAATCATTACTGTTGCAAATATATATATTTTTTTTAAAACCTTTAGATTATATATATATATATATATATATATATATATATATATTATATATATATATATATATATATATATATATATATATATATATATATATATATATAACATTATCTATGTATATTTACAGCGATTTTCTCTGTCTTCTGGAACATTTCCCGATTATTTCATTGTTTGATTTAGCACTAATTTTATTTTTACGGTCTCATAAAAAAACAATTGAATTTACTTCATTGACTAAACTATATTACAGAGAAATTAGGCGATTTTAATATTCCTCAAAATGTGGTTTTGCATAGTTCGAAATATTTCGGGTTTTACGAAATCCTGGTTCTATTTAAAGATAAGTACAAGGTACTTGGCGTTAGGGTGGCGCTAAGGTCAAAAGGAATATTTTAAAATATAGAACTTTGTAGAACTAAATATGTGAGTTATATCCAAGTCCTGTACACTTACACAAAGAGCAATATTGTTTAAAAAAACTGGTGTAAATATAAAATATAGTGTGTGTATCGAAGACTATTATTATATCTAAATGTTTATAACTAGGAAGTTCTTCAGATATTAGATAATATCTTCTTATCCTGACCCGTTGTTGACGAAGAAGGCTTCGCTCCACAAGAATGGAAAAACTTTTTTGGGGAAAGATAAAAGGTTGAGAGCAGATGATGCCTGCATGTTTTGACTGATCAAAACATCATATGCTAAGTGTGGTACTTCATCATTTGAAGTTTCCTAATAAGTTTCCAGTTTGTGCAAGTATCTTGTATTTCTTTGAAAAGTCTTTTCGTCCCGTTCTTCTTTATTGTACTATCTGCTTAGATCAAATCGTTGTTAAATATTCTTTCTAGTTAAAATATATTATCAGATCTTTAGGATTCTTATTATAGCATATAAGAATTTTTAAAATACAATTTAGTTGGTAAATACAAAGGATTAGCGTTGATGATCGATATAATTTTAGATTAAATCAAAACAAAATCAACTAATATTTAGGCTGATAAAGCAATTTTCGATGAATTGTTTGTTGCATTAACGAAATAGAATTAGGTCTTACGCTTAACTGGAAAGGAATGTTCGTTATGCAAATGAACGAGGGGCAGTCGAAGATGTTTGTTCATGCAGAAGAGGTTTGCCCACGAACTTGTAGAATCATGAATACAATATGAAAGGTAAATTTCCTTATTCCGAAAAGTTTGGTATCCCTTTATCGGTGGAGAGGAAACATAAATTGGTCTCGGCATAACTGACTGCATTAAGCCTTTGCTGTTTGACTTTTACCGGAAGCCTAACCATTAATTATTGAGAATACTCAGATATTCGTTTCGCCTTTTTTTTTTAAATATATTCAAATAAACTGCACAGTATATTTTTATATGTGTATATATTTTTTTTTATCTTCATATATTTTTTTCACAACTGTCATGTAGTCGACAACCAGTGAATGTAGTAGTTAAGCTATTGCATCGTTCTCGCCATGTTCTCCCACAGTCCACTCGTAAGCACCTTGTATCCTCTCTTATTTTCATTAGCTTTAATTATGGATGTGTGGTATAAGGTGACCTCTCGATGATGCCAGAAAAACCATGCTAACAGATTATGTCAAAACTAATGCTACTATTAAGGTACTAAGTCCGAACAAAATTTGTATTTATTTTTTTCTCTCTCTCTCTCTCTCTCTCTCTCTCTCTATATATATATATATATATATATAAATATATATATATATATATATATATATGCCCTGCTATCAATTAATTTATTTTTAATTATTTTTAAACGCCATTATATTCTAAATGTTTTTTCTTAATTTTGTTATTTTTTGTTGTATATATACTTGATTTAAGTTTTACGGTTGTTGGAACTCACGAAAATGCTTAATTATTTCCTGAATAGAGGGTTGACCTATGTTCGTGTAAATTAAAAATGTTAGAACAAAAATAAAATTATCACAAAATATTGTGAACCCACCATTGGCCACCTTTAGGATAAATGTTTGTTTGGATTAAAAAAAAAATAAAAAAAATCCTAACTTAATATAAACATCTCATAATATCCTTAAATGCGGTATTTCGTAGATAAGAAATATAATCCCTTTACAATATTATGAAGAAGCTTTCAAATATAATTTGTATTTTAAAAAAATACCTAATTTATAATGTTTAAACAAATTTTTTAAATTTTGAAAAAAATTGTTAGATGAGGATTCAATAACTTCATTTTCTTGTAATCTACCAAGAAAAGGAAAAAAAAAAAAAAAAAAACCCTCCTCAAAATTTGAGAGCTTACGTTTCAAGATGCGTAAAATCTGAATAAGGAATAAACAAAAATCCGTTTGTCCGCCGTCCGCTGCATTTCTCCAAAACTGCAGGACTAATTTTTTTGAAACTTTCCACAAAAATACTAGTCCATTCAACGAAGATCCTGGCATCTAGACGTTGATATCAGCTAGTTAGTTTTGAAATGGCAGCCGATTAAAAGTATTTTTATTATATTTTTTAAACTCAGTTATTGAAGAAGATAAAAAAAATATGGTTGGTGTTTTTTAACCAAAAAAACGCGAATAATTTTACAAAAATGAGAAAAGAAAAGAAAAAAAAATTTGAAAATGTTCACATAAATACGCTTATAACTCAGTTATGTTCTCGAATCAGTAAAGAGCGATAAAAAAAAAAAAAAAAAAAATATATATATATTTATAATCAAGTGACAGATTATTATAGTATAATTACACCAAAAATCGGTGATTTTCGTAGATAAAAAAATATTGGTGTTTTTTAACCAAAAAAACACGAATAATTTTATAAAAGAAAAGAAAAAAAAATTAAAAATTTTCACGCTTA